>KV751358.1:3274772-3284897 GCA_001698575.1 Mola mola
AGGCATCGAGGAGAGAAGCAGGCCTAGCAGGCGCTCCCCGGGATGTGTGGAGATTAGTCAAAGCTTCATTTCAAAGCACCATGTCCCATAAATAGTATGCATACATATATCGACTTAACAGAGATCAAAGACGCCTAAAACAGAACTCTAAAAACAGATAAGAAACGTGAACAGCTTTGCCCTGATAAAATACGGCACAGGTTTATTATGTTTCAGAATCGAAACTAGAGAAAGTACTGAAAGTCCAGATTGGATGCACGAATCTATTCAAAAGCTGAGTATCATTTACGCTCAAGTTTATGTCCCACTCTGTTGGTCTATATGAACGGCTAAAAAACTAAACCTGACCCATACAGACACCAGCATGCAGAGAGAATACCATATGGAATCCTTGGTTCTTTGATTACAGGCAATGAAATCAGCCACTTGCTGGGAAAATCTAAAGCCCCCCCTCCAATCAACAAAATTGATTGATCGCTGAGTGCAAATTATACTGCAAAAATGCTGTATATTCAACTGATTTGCAGCCACAAAAATTCACACAAAGGATGTCGATTGTCGGGTTGGGTTGGTTTGAATCAATGAGACCAACCACAGTAAAGGACAATTTGCTTTTCGGAAGGAGCCTGAAAAGGAGGCATTTGGGTGGTCATACATAAGGAAGTTCTTTCTGACATTAAGAACTGATTACTCTATTAATGGCTTGTTGCTAATACACCAACCCAGCCACATAACTGATTCTGCCTGACAGCCGACAATGCCTAAATAATCGTACTGTGTGGTAGATACTTGTGGTTCAGGACCAAGCGTTTCTTTATAGCTTTGTCGTAAACAAGTACGAGTGGCTGCGGTGCGTACGGTATAATGGTGGTCCAATGATCGGAGGGTCCAGTGACTAGAGAAAAACTAGTAAAGGCAGTCCATTTACCATAACTGTAGCATCTGTCCAACCTCAGGGCTAACACCCCTTGATTCTTGCTCTGAGGCAAAAGGCCCACTTTACTTTGGCTAAGTTCAGGCATTAATTATTCTGGAGAAGTTTAGAGAAGGATCGGTGGTGTGTGGTTTTAAACAGGATGTGCATTCCTGGGTGAAACTTGTGTGCGTTTGTGACCCCCCACTGGTACATTAAACCCTTGTGTATTTCTGCCAGAGAGTATACCTTATGTTCCTGGCTGACACATGAGGGGTTGTGACAGGACATTGATATCTGATGAGCTGGGGCTGCATAATCAGCTAAATTGTGAACTATGCAAATTTAGTTGCATAGTATAGCTTCAATAGCTGAGACAATGTTCAGCTATTCTCCTGAGGAGAGAAGAAAGGAATGAGGACCTCCTGACACAGGAGACAGGTATCAATGGCTTCCTGACGCAGGAGACGTGTATCAGTGGCCTCAAGAGCAAGGGTTTCCTCAGCCTACTGATGCAGAAGAGACGTTTGAAGGGCTGCTGAAGACGGTGCTTTGTCTTCCTAAAGAAAAGCATCAAACACAGTTTACAATAACAGCTTTCATGAAGATGATATTGTTGACTCACTGTTGCGTTACAATATACTCTATGAATTGTCTTTGACATGGAAAGGTCACATTGGATTATTGCAGCCAGGATTCTATGTGATTTCATCTTTGTTAATTGGCTTATGTATATTATTTTATTGTTTTATAGATTATTTCGGCCTTTGTGTCTGGATCAGAGAAGATAAGGATGGAGTTTATGTTATGCTGTCTGTGACAATGTGATCTCTCTCTATAAGCACTCCCACTGTTGGAAAGCATTAATCCCTCCACTCCTGTCTTTGTATTAATGCAGCCTTGACAACGGCTCTGAGTTTAATGTAGGTCAGGTGTGACAAAGCACAGTGGTCATAACCACAAGGTCTGAAGAGCAATGAGGCACATTGTCTATGAGTGACAGCGGTGACTCTTAATTTCCCCCCTTTGTCTTGTGAACTTAGCTTGATTTGGGCGTAGCTGACCTAAATAAAATGGTTTCAAAAGTTTTTCTTCATGCCCACCATTTTGGAAGCAAATAGAAGGTGAAAACGACATGGCCAACCTAACTAACTGCAGGACTCAGGATGTGGACTAGAGTCTCGATGTGTCAGAGGCTTGCACTTTATACTGCATGTATCTGTATGTATATGCATATACGTATACAGTATATACCCTTATGTAAAGGGAAAAACATAAGCTAAATGAAAGCAATTTCTCAAAAATAGCATTTAAACTTACAAACACTAAAATGACGTGAAAAAAAATCCCAATTTTTTTCAACTCAAATTGGCTGTTGTAGTGGAAAATAAACAGAAGAGTAGAACATTTTTTTTTTTTTTTATACTGACAGCCAAAACAAAACATATGCATATGGAAAGAGCTACAAAGCCTGCTGGATTAAGTCCAAAATTCATGCATTCAAACTGGAATAGTCGATGAAAGGTGGGCATTTTTGGAGCCACAAGAGCTTTCCACCTGCCAACGGAAATCCATTTGCACAGTCAAACACGAGCGCAGTTGCTCAGCTGCAGCTGAACTGACACAATCTGCACGAAACATCTGAGTTGAAATTTAAAAACAAAATTAGTATTTACCAAGTTCTGGAAATACCATCAGACTGTTATCTAAATGCCACAGTGTGTTACTGCACAGGGCAGCAGGAGGGACAAAAATGACAAAAGGAAATGCAGTTCTGTGTTTTGAACTCAAAGCTGCACGAACGAAACACGTCGGCTTCGTTATATCCTGATGATATGGAATAATTACATTTCGTACAGTAAGAGTTTCATCAATTGATATTGCAGTATTATGATTGTACTCTTTTTCCACTTTCAGGCCGCCCCAATAAGAAACCCAAAGTAAACCATTGTCAGTGAAAATTGGAAACACCTCGCTTAGTTGTCAGATGAATTTATGTATTCAACTGCAGACTCAGATGTTGATCTTTCAGGTTTATGTGACAAACATAAAGTCCCACGGTGGGTAATACAGGTTTTGATTTTGGAGAATGAGACATTCATACCAGGAGGGAAAATAGTTGGTGCAACCCCCAGTACGGACGCCGCAGACAGGTTTGTGATCTGCTCAAGGGAGACATGTGAGGTTGTGCAAATATAAATGCATTAAACATGTGGGTTTTAAATGAGACACATTAAATAAGGACAATTAACAGGTCCGGATTTGAGTGATCGCTTGCTTCGCTTGATTCCCGTGAGTTCCACACAGTGAGGAACAAATCATTTAATAAAGATTAAACTTATCTAAGTATATCTGTCTGAGACTGATCAGCCTTGCTTTGGTGCCTCACTTTGGGAAACGGTTGCATAACACGAGATGTCTCATGCAGCCTTCCAAGGTGGATTTCAATCCAATGTTCATTCAGTTGCTTTTATACTTTGGTCAGATCTACCGCACACATGTGTAAATGTCTGTCCTAGATTCTCTAGCAGCAAATTAATTGTAAATGAAGCGCCGAAAGCTTCCCTTTTGCAGCACTCTCTAGTCATGATCATGACAACAAAGTGAAGCCAGAAAAGGATCTGCACATCTTATTCATCTATAGTTCAAATAATGAGAAAAGAGAAAAAAAGAAAAAGGAGTGCCTTTATCATTGTATCCTATGGAGAACACTGACATGATAGTAATAGCTCTTAATTGTGCTCTCTGTCCAGAAGATAATCGCTCCAGTGGCTCCCAGATTAAATGTTAATTATCAAAAGGGAATGATTGGAAGGGGATAGTTGGGGACAAGCTGAGCAAGGTCAGCTCAGCCGGGCCGCCTGTCTGTCAGATAATAAGCCGTCCTGCTCCGTCCAGCCTGGTCATATGTGGCTCTGAGCACAATCACAGCGACGAGGGGAAGGTGAAGGGAAGGCAATCAAAGCATAGGAGCCCACATGGGGCACGCCCGGTGTGACACGCAACCTCCCCTGACTGCAGTGAAATAAACACGGCGAGCCTGTCAGAGAGCGTCGGCCCACGCTAGTGCGTCTGAGGATCACATCGTGTGGCAGACTTTGGATGACAGCAGAGCAATGAGTCACGCCGAGAATGACATTTTGATAATGACTGGGAAAGACAAACGAGGATATCCATCCCTTTTTTTTTCCCACTAAAGCTGCAGATTAGCTATGGTTGGCTATGCTATGTCTGGACTTGACGTATAAGGATAACACCAGTGTCATTTTTTTTCCTATAATCATTGTGAAAAAAACCTGAACTGAAGCTGCCACAAGCTGCGACACTCCTCCCAAACACCCCAAAATCTATGAAAACACAGCGACAGTGCTCCCTTGACTGCCATCAATCGTGCTCAACCATATGTGCTTGGCAGTTTTGTCTTGCTGCGGCTTTATCACGCAGCTAATTACCAGTTTAATGGGACTATTTTAACTTTTTTTCCATTACCGTGCACTGTTATTTACTTCTGCTGGTGTAGTGGAGAAGCAACACAAAGCTGAAGGCCAGGCCATTCACTGTGGGCAGCACACAAGTTGTACGTAATCTACAGCTTTGCAGCAGCCTCATAAAGTCATGTTAGGAAAAATATACGTCTCCAATGTACTACGGAAAGGCTGTGTGTTAGAGTGAGATAAAGCAGAAAAACCTCTCCATCTCCATCACCTGAAATTGCCCGTGGAACAATAAAGAAATACATAAAAAAACCTCAAATCCCACTGCTAGGGTTACCATGCTGCATAACTGAAATGTACCCGGATCCAGGATCAGGATGCAGATGAGCTCCAGATCTCCCAAAAAAATATAACATTTATTTCTTGGGCCAAGTCCTACTAACACAACACATTTCCTAAGAATCTGTCTGTTTGTTTTTGCGTTACTTCCATAATTGAAACTGACCTGGATCCCTCCCAAAATATGAATATTTGTTCCTTCATGGATGAACAAGGTACGCATTTTTTTCATGAAAATCCATCAGGTAGTTTTTGAGTTATGTCCACATTTGAAAATTGATCCAGAATCCAGATTCCGATCATCACCAAAAGTTTACCACTCCATCTTTGTGTGACACCAGAGTTTAACATCACAAAATTCATATAAATCTGTTCCCCACTTTTTGAGTTATGCTGGTAACAATGAACATTTAATATACTACTGATATAAGCATTTTCGTTTCGTTTCGTTTTCTGACGCTTATCCGGGTCGCGGGGGCAACAGCCTGAGCAGGGAGATCCAGACGCTCCTCTCCACGGCCACTTCCATCAACTCCTCCGGGGGGAACCAAGATGTTCTCAAGCCAGCCAAGAGATATAATATCTCCAGCGTGTCCTTGGTCTGTCCCGGGGTCTCCTCCCGGATGGGCATGCCCGAAACACCTCCCCAGGGAGACGTCCAGGAGGCATCCTGACCAGATGCCCGAACCACCTCAACTGGCTCCTCTCAACGCGGAGGAGCAGTGGCTCTATTTATTATTCTAATTTTGATAATTAACACATAGGGAATGAAAGAAAAAAAAATCTCAATTTAAAACAAAAATATAAAAAAAAAAACGAATATATTGGACTTGATATTGGTATAGAAAAAAACTTATGCAACCCTATTTTTTCTTTTTTACCTCTTTTAGAAATCAAAAACAAAAAAATGAAACAGGAATCACATGTGTCTCCCCTGTAGTCTACTAGCATATTCTTGGGCACGTTATGACTTCAAGTTCAAATAGTTGAGAGAGGCTCGACTTTTGCTGGACCCTGCATTATTTTGCCCGAGTCCTCGTTGCAGCCATGTCTTGGCTAGCTTCAGACCCTCGACTCGCCTCTTCTCGCTGCTCAAACGGTAATATAAAACACACCTGTAGCTAAACACACAACATACTGTGGGGTTAAGCATATGTTCCCTTGCCTTTTTGATCTGTTATTACAAATTGTCAGTGACTTCTGTTTGAGTTTGTTGTCCACATTACCCAGATTAATCATAGTGTACCTTTAATATTCAAACATGGTGCTTTAAAGGCTGTTTCAAAGCACTGGCAATGTTATAAATAGAATCCATAGCCATGCATTGGAGAAATTCTGCTTCATTATTATTAATTATTGATGGAATTTATGAAAGCCGGTCAAAATAAAATAGAGGTGGATTGTGACTGTCACAAATACAGGTTATATAGGTTAAGAATTTTAATGGGTTTGATGGTGAGGAAGGTCACCACAAATCAAGTTTTAAAAGCACAATAAACAGGCAGAGAACTCTAGACTGACAGTGAAGTCGGAGTGCATTAAGAAAGCTTTTATGGCAGCTTGAAGTCACTTGTCCACACATCTCCTGCACACCGTAAAGTTTTCTATCAGTTCAGACGACACACAGACGTTGCCCCGCTTAATTACTTGGGTATGTTTTTGAAGCACGTAAACCATGTGAGTGTTTTTTTTCACTCATTTTTAGTTAGAAAAAACCTTTGATGAGCCGAGACATCTCTCGCAATAACAAGGCGCAAGTCGCCTCTGTGTTGTTAACTTTGTCAGTGAAAGATTTATGTTTCACAGCATCAAAGGCAACAACAGAGAGTTCATTAGCTGATCGAGGGTGAAGTTTGGGTGCAGATGCGCGGTGTGTTTTGCGCATGTACATGAGGTGTGTGACACTATTGTATTGTGGCGGTGTAGCAGTACTTGTCATGTAATAATCTTTATTTACAGAGCACTTTTTCCTCAAAATTAACAAGTGCCTCACAAGGATGTTCAAGTTATTATTAAAACTCAAGTCAGTCAGGAAAAGTACTCCGGTAAAAATATGTTTTGAAAGAGATCACAGACTGCAAAGATGCAGGTTGTTCCAGAGCCTGAGGACCCTGACTGCGAATGTCCTCTGAAAGCGATAATAGAACTATGCCTGCGGACCTTGAGTAGGTAGCTGTGAGAAAGGTCTTGTAGAGCCTAAAAAGTAAAAAGAAAATCTTAAAACCATCCTGGAAGCCAGTGTAAAAGGTACTTAACAGGAGTAGCCTGATCCCATTTCTCAGGGTACTCACAATAGAGCATCAATACTTATTCCAAGCACGGTACAACTCCTTGGCCCTGGCACAGTTTGGTTGCTCATGCACGAGCACAAGCACGAGTATGCAACGCAGACATGAAAATATAACTCAATGCCTCCCTTGTTTCCTTGTCTCTCAAAAAAAAAAAAATAATAATTTGCCACTTTGCATAATAAACCTGATAAACCTCTGAATGCTGGGACCGTATCTGAACAGTCGCGTTCTCTCAAAGCGATGACAGACGTGACGTAACCGTGCTCAGGCAACAGTTGGACTCGGAGCAATGCGTGTGCTGGCCAGCAGGGGGCCGGGAAGGCGAGGACAATCGTGATTCAGTTTGCCATTTGTGCTTTAGTTAAACACTGGCAGATTAGTTCTGGACAGTCTTGAGGCAAAAGACTGTTGCTGTAATCCTGATAAAAGAGTGTATAATGCTTTTGTTGTCTTCAATGGTTACGATGGATCACATTTGTGAACTATTTCTAATCAATACAAATCTTTGCTTGAAAGAAATCTTTGCCTGTTTTGTCCGTATGCAGTTGAAAAACGTGATTTCACATCACAAGGGGGCTGTCATTAAGTGAATGCAGAATTCTAGCGGGATCTAGTGGGCAAATACGTCTTAGTATCACTGGCATAAATGAGAGAAGACACCATGTGTGCGACTGATGTGTCCAAGGGGAAAATGGAAGCAAGAGAATACGTTCGGACTTGAAACTGACCCCTGAGGCAGACGTCATTTAACAGAGCAAAATGAAAAGGCGTAGTTATTGTCAAAAGCACATCACCTCCGATTGGAGAGATAAGACTATTAAACATATTAAAGCTATGCCAGATACCCATAAATTCAGCGCAACAACTATTAAGTACAATAGGATTAAATCATACTGGATTACTAACTGGGAATACAGAACTACTGTGGGCTGTAAGGGGACAGCAGACGATGGGGCGCCATTATAGGAGGGCATACAATGACTTTAAGCACACTGTCTGATTACAGCACAAACATGGATGCTGTGGTGACACCGATGACATTCACAATCATGCAGTGAAATCATACCAGTGGTTACTTCTTCTGAACGTTCAATGAATGTGTATGATGATGATAATAGGTTTGATGCCAAATGCAGCTTTTTGGAAATGTAGATATTGTGTAATTGCTACAAAGAGTAATTGATCCGTTTTTGAAGATGCAAGGTCAATTCCTCACCTTTATGTTAAGCTAAGCTAACATCTTGGATCCGAATCTCTCTAATGGACTCACAGAGATGAAGCTGATACGATCTTGTCTGACTCTGGGTGAGATGGCAAACAGCCACATTCTTCGAAATGTCAGTATTCATTTGAAATTGAGTAAACAGCCAAAGTGAAATCTGTTTTTCCCTATGCACAGTAAAGATGTTTTAATAGCAAGGGAAAATAAAATGCAAGTCCACTGAAATCTTTCTCCTTTTAATGCCGCCAAATATGTGATCAGGCTCAGAGGCATTTTGGATGACATCTTAAAACTTTCATTCAGGAGCCGGTAATGGATTTGATTTGAATTTAAGAGGTAATGCAGGTGGTGGGACGGTTTCTGTAGGATATTTGAATAATTTTAAGAGCTGGAAATGGGTTTGTTTGAGGTATTCCCACGTGATTTTAAAGGACGAGAGACAGAGAATTAGGAACCAAACATTTGCACAAACATAAAGAAAACACAAAAAAAGAAAACGAGCTAAACAAGCTTTCTGCTCACTTGCCCTTAGCAAAATGCTTCCTAGTTTAGGAGAGAAAGCTGCTGACATACAAAGGAAAAAAGGGATAGGGAAAGTGCCACAGAGATACTCTGCTGCAGCAGAGGCCCTCTCAACTGTGGAAAAGTGCAATTGGTTACACATCCATTCAGCCGGGGTGCCACCCTCGTGATCCACCGGCGTATGTTCATTAAATTCCGCAGAGCTAATTAGAATCTATTTGACATCCGTGGGGAGACATTTGCACAGCTTGCAGAACTGCACAAACAATTCATGGGCACAAGCAGCCGTGTACATTGAAGGCTTTTAAATGGGAAAGGATGCTGTTACATGCATGCAAGGTATTTATATTGTGGCATGTTTGCTTGCCTTAAAATGAGCCATTAGCTATAAGTGTGCAGGTAATGGTATAACTCCTCAATTTCCATTTGTGTCATGACCACTTCCTTCCGTCTACAATGAAATACCATCACAATATAACAGCTTTGACTTTGTAGCTTTCAAGGCCTCTGAAACTCACCGCAAGTCTTCCACAACCCGATTGGCAAGCACTCTACATTTGGGCTGAAGAAATCGGACATGACCCACATCCTCACTGGAAGTCACTTAAAATGGATGTCAATACCAAATAATAGTCTCAAATGTACCTCTGTCGATCTGTTAACTGGGAGAAATCTAGGAACACAGTTTCTCAACACTTATCTTAAACTCTCTGAAGGACCATACTTTTCTCCAGTTCTGGTTTATGATGTCGCTTCGAACGTTCTGAATTTTACAATTAAATGTCTTTAAATGGACATATTGAGGTGATGAATCAAGATTTTCACTCGGAGGTATGTCACGTTGTTGCTGAATACTGTTAAAACACCTCAGGGACATCGTATAACACCCACCAGTTTCATTATCAGCGTGAACAAGAGAGATCCTGGACGAATCACCTTGAGAAAACAAACTGCAAACTCGTTTTGTCACGTTCCAGTGTGGAACGCGATGGCGTGCTCCTGAGGCATGTCACTCCCCGAGTGTTTGTCACTTCATAAATGTCAGCCAACTTGTCAAACTCCTTACTGCGTGTCAGTCTGAGTCAGGGCTACTTCCTATTTGTTCTTCCCCTCGTTGATTCAATCTGCGATGGTGGGCCCGGGGGCAGTGTTGCAGCAGCTCCACATCATTAAAAGCCCCATCATCACAGGGCATCCATGTGATGGTACAAACTCTCACACTGTGTTAGGAGACAGACAAGCCTGATGTCGAATCGCTGACCCAGCTCTTAAAAAGCCAGTGAGGGAAAATCAAACGCTCCCAAGTGTTTGTTGCGTACAAGAGAAAAAGAAAAACAGCCCTTCAGGGAGCATGTCTTTCCAAAATATTACCTATTTTCTATGCATTTGTCCCTCCATATCGCT
>KV751358.1:3299808-3317839 GCA_001698575.1 Mola mola
TTGCTCTGTCTTTCCATTAATGATCAAGTGAGACAAGATGAATGGGACTTATTCTGGAATATTGACGTTGATAATTATGATACACAGTGCAGTCATTATTTCGTACGATCTGTGACTCCAGTAGGAAACACGGTGTGATATTAACTTAAATATATCTGATGAGCACAGAACCTTTAATTGAAGGACAATGGCTCAACTGTCCCAGGAATGACAAGAGAGCAATGAGGAACAGGATCTTGAAATTTGTCAAAATTAATATCAGAGAAAAATATATCTGACAAAACACTGGTGGTAATAAATCATTGTCCAGCTACAGATACTAAGCTCAAAAGCACCTAAAGCCCTCAATGCAGGTTATTCCACTTTTAACAGTCTTTAGACTATGAGTAAGTAGAAATGTCAACTCTTTTTGGAAGTTAAAGTAATATTTCCTCATATGTAAAGTACTTCACATTGAAGCTGTGGATGTGTATTCAGCTGGAAGTGAAGGTGTCATTTAATAAACACACATTTAATGCCATTCTTAAATATTAAAGGGGGAGCATTTTTTCATTTAACGCAAAAGTATGCTAGTTTGTTAACAGTCTGCAGAACATTTCAAGTCCATAACCTTCTTAAACCAATCATCAGTTTGGATTGGTCAATGATGGGAATCATAATAATAACTAAACCTAACAGATTGCCTTTATGTTTATATCTATACTTGTCCTAGCCTCACGTGGTGTCCCACTACATGCAGCTGGTATCCTTTGTATAGCTTTTACCCCTGCCCTTCACACCAGTCCACCTCTGGTTATCGAGGAAAATCACTGGCGATGGCTCTGTTTAGCAAATATTACTGTGCAATGAAGCACTTCAAAATATTATTGACAGCTGTGTCGAACAAATAAATAAAAAAAAAAAACCTAAAAAAAATACAACAAATGAATGCAGTCAGCTGTGTAAAGGTTCACTTCAGATTCACTCCATATTATTTACTTTTCCTGCTCAGGATCATTAACTCTGCAGTTAACGCTACAGTTTTTAGCTTCGTATTTACCTCCTTTTTGTTTTGGCCTAAATATTCTGTTTTCTAACCGTGTTTATGTTTCTAGCCGCAGCAGCTGCTGCTGCGTTCAGCCGAAATGCTCTAAAAGCCCAGCGCACACTATCTGCCCAGCAGCAAACAGCTGGACTCTAGCTGGTGCACACAGACCCAGTTATCAGAGGTGAAGTAGAGAGACTATTGTACTTACAAATGAGTCATCATATTTATCTGGATATAAAAAAAAAATAAAAACAGTTTCCACCACAGGAACAATATTAACTTAACATCTTAAATGAACGCTCTATATTCTGTGTAGCATTTCAGAGACGTGTGAGTTTTTCTACCCTGACCCATAGAACTCAGTGTGGGAGTCACAAAAAGAGATGGTGAATATTTAAAAACAAATATTTTTACTTGCATTGGCTCCAGAAATCTGACCAGGTTACCTATTACATATATTACAGATATTATTTATTGATGAATAAAATCTTTGTTCCAAGAGTGAACTTAAGCTAAGTTGAGTTGCTGCAGTTTTTTGTTCTTTTTTTTTTTCCTCCCCCACTCGTTCTAATGGAGAGCAGAGCAGCAACACATCTCCGTCAGGCAGCCATCACTAGTCGTCTCACGTCTGGTCACAAAAGACGGTGGGGGGTGAGACGGAGAGAAAATGGAGAGCGCCATGTGCCTCTGACAGATCCCAGTGCAGCCTAATGAAGCTCACCGTCACCTTTGGCGAATGTGAAAGCTTCCTGAGGCCAGATGGCACTCAGCGTTATCCAACAGGCCTTATCCTGGCACCTCCAGCTCCCCGCTGCTGGAACTGAAAGCAGTACTCACTGATGACCCACTGCAGCGATGGCGCAGGCTGCAACCTGTGGGCCGTCTTGCTAGGCCACAGCCCTGCTGCTACGTCACCGGCTACCCATACTGCAATGCTTTGGCCTGGGGAGGTCATGCTAATGCCTAAAATGCCCAAGATTTACACAATGCACCTCTACAATACCTTATTTACAATGTACAACAAATCTTTTCCACTTTCGTTTGTTGTTGTGAACATCCAGAGAGCTAAAGAAAAATATGACTTGAAAGAAAACACAGACAGTGTAAGTCTAATATTTCACAAAGACACAGTACTTGTCCATGAAAGAAATTAGCTTTGTCCATTTAGTGAAATATGCCACTGTATACTCGCCCCTGCATTGTTACCTAAATATTTAGACAGAAAATTCAGAGAGTTTACATTTAACTCTGCTTTTTTGCCAACATTTAATCAATGCAGGCAAGCTTTTAGCAAGCCTTTCATACTAAATCAATCACCCCTGCCTCTGTCTGGTGCCAGGCCAAACAGATGCAGGCTCCAGCTAAGCAGCCCCATTTCCCCATCTACATTACTTTACATCTACTTTCAGACTTATTAAAAGGCGTAAAACTATAATTTATGTTGAATTTCATGAACGATTGAGAAAGGGAAGCAAATGAGAGGAGGAGGAGGAGAGAAGTGAGGAGATGACTAGATAATGACTAGACAGGATGGAATGAGAAGAGAAAACAAGCCAAGTTTACATCGATGTATATAAAAGCAATCGTTTACTGACTCCTGGACACAATTTGGTGCAATGTGGACAGTCTGCTTGGAAAAAAAACATATATTTTTACTTCTTTTTCACACTGCATATTAGAATGCACAAAAGTTAATAAATACTTAAGACAGTTCCAGATGAAAATTGCATTTTTGATTGCGTTAACATGCCATAACATTTTGACTGAAATAAACAGTCTAATGTCATACCTGCAGATTTTAGCCTTCCATTTGCAAACCATCAATGACAACCTCCAAAAAATAAATCTTGACAGGCCAAGTATTCTACGCAGAGAGACTAACGAACCGATCCTGACAACTTGTGGGGGTGGGGCTTAACGCTATAGTAACAAAACTTAACATTTTAATGCGTCAGGGTTGTAGGCAACCATGTACAAGTGGCGCCACCTCTCCTGGGAATACATATCTGGTTCAAACACGAGTGGCTGAATTACTCCAACATCACAAAGTTAGAACTTGTGCAGCGTATAGTAGACTAGTTTAAAAGTCGGAAGATGAAAGAACAGGTAAGCTCTAAAGTAGCACATTCGTAGATCCCCACAACTTGGTGTGAATTGTGAACCCAGGTGCAGATCTGCATGCAAACCTTTTTAGGGACACAAAGGGATTTGTTCATGGAAAGAAGAAGAAGAACAAAAACAACAGCAACAAAAAGAAAACAAGTTTAATTTTGCAATGTAATTTTATGTGACAGAATTTAGCTTTAGTGGGTTTAATCTATAACTGGGGAAATCTTCAGGCCAGGATTTTTCTGATTATAACATATAGTAAGAGTGAATAAGTAGATAATAGTGTTTTGTCAGGCCATGAAGTCAAGCTCAGCTTATAAACCAATCCATATCAACTGGCTCCCTTCTATTCATCAAACCTCAAACACTGCCCCCTCTGCTTCCTCTGCAACATATTCTGCAACACTGCTCTGCCCGCAGCTTTTAATGCTCCATGCAGCTTAATCAATGTCATTTCTGTTCACATTGGGTGCCTGCTCTGTTCTGTATCGGGGCAGTCTTGCTGCGGCTCTCCCTGCCTAAGGTTTACTGTGTGGGCACATGGAAGGGCTGGGATGTGTGCTCTCCCAGCCTTCGACTGTCCATGGGCACAGAGGTTCCAGACCAGCATACCAACAACTTTACTGCTATGTAAATAAAGAGTCCCAGTGTTTGGTACCTGCTTTGGTGGCACGAGATGGACCAATACAACAATAGTTACATTTTAGATGTGAAGAAGAGACTCAACTATTATACACCCATCAAGCTGTTATAGAGCAACATTATAATTCTTTTGTGTTTTACAGAGAATTAAATCCAAAAGTCACCCTTTTAACTCACCACCAACTCCCGAGTGAGTTACGAGGCCCAAAGCTCCGCTGTGTTCAACAGCCGGTCTCTAACTGCTTTCAATGCTGCTGAGGCTTGAGGAGAACTGCAGTTTCTGATGATAAATCGCTACAGCTACTTCCACCATTGTTACATCATTTTCAAAATATCATTTAATACTGAATTTGTATATTATGATTAATATATTAATCAGCATCTGCTGATATAGATGAGACTGTACGGTGAGTTTCAATTACATGGCCCGCTTGATCTAGCACAATACTGATTTTGCTGCCTCGATTTGCTTTGGTCGTCCCTGTAGGAATGTGCCAATTAAAAAACAAATGGTTTCTGGCAATGTTGCTGTTTGTTCTCTGAAAAATTCACGTCCAATATTTGTACCTTAACCCTTTTGCGGCCCCGTTAATTGTCACTGAATGTCGAAAAACAAAGTGATGTTCCACTTGCAATGGTTTAATTATGCAGAAATAATAAAACGACGCATTTTTTTTTTTCATCATCTCTTGGATAAACGTGTTTTGTGTTTATTTGGTAAAATTTGCTGAAAAAAATGACATGTTTGTTTACTGGCTTAAAAAAAACACCTTAATAGATATTAGGAATATGAACCTTTTGAAGATCCTCAAAGAAATGACATCATAAAATAGCCGTTGTCAGTGGTGGCCTATTTCTATTGCAGAGGTTAAAGGGGGAAAATGGTCTTGAGATGATATTTGGTTCTATTTATTCTATGTTGAAGAGTAAATTTGCAACGGTAACAGAAGTGGTAGGAGTAAAATTGGACTTTTGAACCTGAGGGAACTGAGCTGAAAGAGTGCAAGTGATACAAGCGACCGATTGTCCAACAGGGTGTGAGAGGTTAAAGTGAGGTCGATGAGTGTCTGATGACTTCTCTCGCACTCCTCGTCTATCAGCCCACCAGCACAGACACCGCTGAGAGCTCCTCAACCTGCACAGATCGTCATCCCTTCACACAAGATGTCTTCTTCAGTCCATCCCCACACTGTTCACACACTCGCTGTGCTGGGCGGCATTGCGCATTAGCACCTTCCCCACTGCAGCCTGAGGAACTTGTTTGAATCATATGAACCACAAACACCCAGGTTAAAGGGGACTGCTGCTACATTTAGCGGACATTTCCTGCTCTGCCCTAAGTGGGCTGTAAAAGAAAATGGGTCCTCGATAACAGAGTCAAAATGCAATAAACACTATTGTCAACGTTCATTCTCGCTCAGCCTTTGCAAAGCTTTAGATTTAAATACTAAAAAGAATTAAAAAAAATAAATAAAAAAAATAACAAAAAATAAAAGTAAATGAATATTTTTTTCCTCATTTTCTGATCTTTTCCTAAACCTAACAAAGTGATTTTTGTTTCTAAATCTCAATCAAACATCAATGCTTGATTACGTTTGGGTACAAAAACCAGAGGGGTGATAGAGAAAGGGCCAAACAGAAGGCTTAGTGTGTTGGGTTGCTACGCCACAGGGTACCAAAGTACACATCCATCACAGTTGTGGCTTTAACTTTGGCTTCGGCCTGACAACTTCAAGTCAAAAAGCATCTACTGTAAATGCTCACAAAGCTTGAGTAGTTACCACTGTATTGTAGTTGAGGATGTTATATAGGGGAAATTTGTTTGATAAAACAGTTACTTTAGCTTTTCAATTGCATTTCGGTTAGGTTTTAGTTTAGTCAATTGGTTAAAGTTAGTTAACACCTGAACAATTGGGATAGGGCCAGGACGCCAGGCTGATGATTCCATCACCGTTATTAGCCTACCCAATAACCAGCTGGTAGACAGTGGGACAGATTGCTCTCATTCTTGAAGCTCCTACAGCAGGGGTAAAATTGCAAAAAGATTGCAAAAGATTGCAAAATGTTCCTCAAGCAAAGGTTCAGAACGGGATGTAACATCGTGAAATTTCTGTGTCACAATCATTGTCAGAGGAAACCCCACAGTTTCACAGTTTTCACAAATAGTACTACTATAGAATGGACAAAGACACAGCAAAATTAAACGTTTAATTGCATTTTTCGCACAGCATTATGTTGAAAAACAAGCAGAATCTTTAACATCTAAGTTTTTAAACATGTATATTCTAACGTTCATTGTAGCCGCCTTTCTAAACCAAAATAGTAATACAGTAGAGTTTTAGAATTCTAATATAAATAATAATTAATAAGTAATTAATTTATAATTTTTATAGCTAAACTTTGGCTAGTTTAAAGTAATTTATAATGGTTAATAGAAAAAGTGAGGAGTGTCTCCTTGCTTGTCACTAAATGAAAGTAACCAAGAATTTCTCCTCTCGTTGTAAACTGCTCCAATTGATTTTTTGGGCCACTGTATGTTAGCTAGATTGTGTTGTGTATTGTTTTTTGTTTTTTTTTATTTGGGCATACACCGATGGAGGATTATTATGAAGATGGTGCAGCATTTTGACGTGGTGGAACATACATAACAAGCATACCGCACACACACAATACCTGACCCGCAAGAGCTGATTACACGTAATCAATTTACAGATTTGATTGACTAAAATGCATCACCTGAAATTGTTTGCAATGAATGCAATTGAATCTGTGATGTTCCTGTGCTGCTTAACCAACACTGCAAAGGCTGAGAAGCGATGGAAACAGAAACGTTCAATTAAAATGTGACAATTCCCAGTTATGATTTGCCCTGCGATGAACTGGCGACTTGTCCAAGGTGACCCCGCCTTCGCCCGATGATGCCGAGATAGGCTCCAGCCCCCCCGCCCGCGAACCCTAACAGGATAAGCGGTAGAAAATGAATGGATTTACTTATTTTGGAAGGATCCAGATAGGACAGCGTCTGAGAGGGGCCGCGGTCTACCAATTAGTGACCTCTGCACTAGAGTCTGTTGAAGCACAATCCATAGTTTGTTAGTGTGGTTTCTCTGTATTTTCAATTTTTTTTCTTAACGTCTCTTCTTTTCTTCTACCACAACCAACAGGCCAAGGGCTGACATCACCAGTGCCACATTTATCGACTTGTCAGCCATTTACGTGAGAGAAAGTAATAAGCAAATCCTGTTTTGTTTATTTTTTTTTTCATTCTCCGCAGATAGGTCTTCCAGTTTCACGCCAGATGAGATACAACATGGGATCTTTCCATTGTGGCTGGTTCTTATATTTGGGTATCAACACTACTTAGATCTTCCTCCCACAACTGTTTAAGGTAAGTTTATGCACACAAACTAATAATAGGTTCATGAAAAAATTGGCTATATATGGTTTTGTGCAGGATATGAGACTCGATCCCTGTTGGGACTTGGAACATTATGTTCTCTACATTATGTTGGGTCCTCTCATATGTGTTAACACTGGCGCTGGTTTGAAGCCTGGTGAGGCTCAGAAGCAAAAGTGTACCTTCCATGTCTCCATGACAGGGATGTGATAAAACTGAGAATGAGACTGAGCTGAACTAAAGAAGGCTTCTATTGTCAAGTGCTATTTGACTGCTTGAAGGAGCACATAGATAGCTGTGCAATTGTTAAATATATATATAAAACCTCCGCCTCTGTTTGATCTGAACTACATTTATTTTCTCAGCCAAATTAACAAGCCCCATCAGGGAACAAAACACTTTTAGGTGAAATTACTAGTCCATTAGTGATTCTAATGACCAATGCTTTGGCTTGCAGTCTTTTTATTATTATTATTATTATTGCTCAGTGTACAAAAAAACTTCCAAAAAGAATTTAATCTCAGAGGCTGAATCTGCATCCTAACAGGATCAACATTCTAACAGTGCCACTCTATTTCCTTCTCCCGCTGTCCATCCTGTCTCTATTTGTATCCTCATCTGCATTCTCTCTCCCCGTCGCTCCCTTCATCTCTCTTTCTTTTTTTTTTTTTTTTTTCCCCTCTCCGCACTGCACACTTTTCAAGAACACCTTTTCCCTCTGGCTCTCAGGCAACTAAATATAGTGACTGGTGCAGACAGCACGGCCTTATAACAAATGGTAAGAAGAGTGGCGCAGCAGCAAGAGCATAAGGATGTACTCCAGTTTCAGACAATGAACCTCAAGCAAACATTAAAAAAAAAATGTCTGGCAGATCAAATTTATTACGCTAAACTTACGCTATATTGTTAGTAGCCAAGACTATGTCTATATAAGTATTTTTGCCGGCAAAATGGATATAAAAGAGGCATCAAGGCAAATATAATTTTCATAAAAGTGGTTAGCGTGAAAATGGATTTTCCAATAAAAGACGTTGGGCAAAAAAAAGTGGATGTTTCAACTCAGCAAACCAAGCAAATCTTATACATATTCAGTGACCGTATAATAACTGAGCCTTGGAAGCCATTTTGGAACGACTGCACCACTGTGTGTGTGTTTGGCTTTGATCATCAATCACATACCTACCCCACCTGTCATACTTCTTTATCGTCTCAGGAAACTCTTGTAAAAGCTGGAGCATAAAACATACATCATACTGTGGGATACACCACCCATTACTCAGGGTGGGTGACATCATTTATTATGTCTTTCGCATTGCAGTATTGATTCGTGTGCTTTCACTTTTTTCCTGAAAATGTTGTCATTAGAATAACAAAGCTCTTAAGTTGTGGTTCAAAGAACATCCTACCAACAATTGATTATGGTTTCTTTTAACCTTGACAGCCCCGGTGCTCTAAACCTGCCCTACCGAGCGGGCTTGGCGCCTAAAATAATTTAGCCGTGGCATTAACATTAACCAGACCTTCAGGCAATTATTAATACTGGTTTTGCAAGACACAGAAAAATGATGTTGTCCCAATGATACCGGCATCAAAATATTTGTGTCAACCCAGACGGCACAGGTAAAGGACACGTTTGGCGTTTCATTCTGGAGGGCTTAAGGTTTCAGGATTGTCTCTTATTCCGAGGAGGAAGTAATCGCCTGGTATAGGATATCTGAGTACAACACAGGTCCGCCTTTTTCTCTATCATACCTCACTACTCATGTACAGTAGAAGAATGTGAAAGCATTCTACAGGCTACCAACTCAGAGATGAGAAGATTTAATTATTTCCACTGAACTTTTTGTTGAGCTCATGGCTTTATCAAACGGCACTTTTCCTCTCATCCCACTTGTAATGCAGATTTGATGGATTTGTTCAACCAACATTTCAAGATCGTTGGCTGAGGACCTTCAGTGTCTTTCGTTTTCAGACGTGCTGCAAAATGCTTATTTAAATGCCAAGCAGCAGAGCATTTAAATTAACTGCATCGTTGTCCAAATCATCTTACTAATGTGATGTAAATCTTTGCGGCTCTGACTCGGGCATCATAAATTTGTCACTAATGCCAACTTAAGACAGCACGACTGTTAAAGTCGTCGACTGCTGTGCAGTTAAACACTACATGAAATGCTCTATTATTAGGGAGCTCACAACTACATTTGGTCACGAAATCACACACAGAAATGATGCCAAGATGGCAAATGATTCCACAGGTGATCCAGGATCTGGAGTCGGATCTGGATTGTGACCAAACGTTAATCAATTCCTCCTTGGCTCGTACCCAAGCCACACTCCAAATTGCCAAATTTTATCCAAATCCGATCAAGACTTTTTGAGTTATCGTGATAACAAACATTCACATACCCTAAAAAGCGAAGGCAGAAACGTAACCACCACACAATTTGCTGGCGAAGGCAAATATTTCACGAAAGGCTGAACTGGCCCATGTGAGCAAGCATGAATTGTCTGTTTGTACGAAGAGACACACCGTCTTTATTTATGCTGTATTCCTCTGGGTGTCCTTCACTCTCACTGACTCATCCATATATAGCCTGCTAGAAATGTAGTTTACGGTGGTGACGTGTCGTCAAGTCTTTCAAGCCGATTCTTTGAAGACTTCAGACGCCGCGATGACTGTTCAAAACGAAGACCTGGGAGTTTTGCGGACTAAAAGGACGATCTTTGCTTCTGTTACCATTTAGGCATTACAGGCTGAAAGGTTCACAGACTAATTTGAAGGACTGAGCATGATATTCATCAAACATTCCCACAGCAAACACTTGTTCAGCTTGAACATGTATGGTGAGAAAATAGCCACAGTTCTACTCTCTCATGTAGGATTTCTATACAGAGGGCTTAAACTTCTCCCCTCTCAGAATGTTGATATTATCATCCTCCCCTCAGACTCAGACATTTTCTTGGGCAACGGACGGTCGGAACCCAAACCTTTGCGTCAAAAGAAAGATAAAGAATCCCCATGTGAGCCGGAAACCACTTTCATCTTAGAGACAAGAACAAAATCAGATGCATCACTGCGATTTAGATACGGGCTCAGATCACAACGGATCAATTTTCACAGCACGGACCTCTTTTTGAGGCTGCTGAATGTTTGATGGCGCAGAATGATTAAAGTAATTGAAAAGGCTACAAATGTAAGAGTCCTCATTTAATTCACAAGTGCTTATCTTGTGCATGTGCTGTGGGTGTTTTTTTTCGAGTCTGCATTTGAATAGAACCATCTGAAATAAAGAGAAGACCGAGGAATAATGCAAACTACCACCTACACTGCCATTAGCAACAGACTGGCACTGGGAAAACAAAACTCACGATAGATGGAGGCAGAAAGTCTTACAAACCAGGAACGATGTATCAGATATCTCTGCAGTGCTCCATGATTAGCTTAGTATATTTGCTGCCTATGACTGACATCAGAAATCCATTATAACATCTAGACCATGAGTCAGAGACAATCAAAAAGAGCTTAGGGAAGATTTGGACAGTCCTGCTCTGTGAATGTAAAATGAAATATTAACATAAATGTCTTCGGCAGTTGCTCTCGCTCACATGGAGACCGGCCAGTTGGTGAAACAATGCGGCCCAGTTAGCCATTAAATCAATAGCCAAATCGATAACTCACTCTCAGACTCAATTAGACTTCCCCGAACTAAATCAGCGGAAGACTCACCCAGAATGCCAAGCCGGTAGTTGATCGTGATGACGATGACATTCCCGTAGCTGGCGAGAATGCTGCCGTCAATCATATTGCCAGTTCCTTCCATGTAGGAGCCACCGTGGATGTAAACCATGACGGGCTTTAGCCCGTTCTCATCGTGGATATCTGAGAAGAAGAAACGGAAACACATCTCATTTTCCTAACATCATTTGAAATTTGTGATGGTGCGTTGAGAAAAATATCCTCTGGATTATTTTTGTGCCATATTTATATCACATTGAGTGTCATAGTTGCGTATATGAAACAGTTCGGCCTTGTTTCCTATATCTCAAACAACTATTGAGGGGGGGCAATTAATAAAGTATTGTTTAGAACAATGCAACAAAGCTGGTATGAAATGTAGATAGAGGACATCAGTTATGTCTTTTTTAATGAATAATTTCTTCCGTGATTTCTAAAATGATTAACAAAAGTGCTCTGTGACACAAAAAGAACACACACAAAAAGAAAAACTAGAATAAACAGTATTTTAGTATTAAACGTTGCCTTGTTTATTTAAATACGTGTCAAAAAAGTTCACATCGGCCATTTGTATTAGAAAAACAGTAAAAAAGAGCTTGAAAATCAGTTTAAATGAATGCACGAGGAGACGTGTGAAGTAATGAGCAGTATCGGTACTCAATGGCTCACAAATGTTTCTAAATGACCTAAAACTCGTCTTTGACTCCTGACATTTATTCCGTAAACAATGTTTCTTGACATTTGCCGACATATGCATGCATCAGTACCGATATAGCCGCGCTGAGCCAACACGGGTCTTTGCACGAGTCGCTGGTAGGAATGTTTGGCAGCGTTTTTTGGTATCCACTGGCACCACACACTATTTTTATTTCAAAGAGTCAACGCTAACGACATGGGACTGCTGGGACGGTGGTGCATTTTAATCTGCACACTTGAAATCGATGACAAGTACAGCAAATGTTGGCATTTGGTGGTTTTAACTGAAGGACCTTCCATTACAGTCTGAGTCTTCAGTCTTCAATCCAAAGAACAGCTTTCACTTCTTGATCTTGTAACCAAAACGCAACACTAAACCGAAATAGTGTTCAGAAAGCAGTGGAGCTGTAATTCAACACTGATTTGTGCAGAACGGTGACGAACACGGAGAGGTGATGATGCTGGAGCTCATTGCTTTTATATTCTCCAGTAGAATTCGTAGCCTTAACCCGACCATCTCTACATCTGCCTCCTCAGCTGCCTGCTCCATTTGTTCTTTGTGTAATATGCATTTGAATGCAGCAATTAGGCCAGATGAATACCTTGTTTATGAGGCTCTCCAGTTGTGATTAAGATGGGTGATTAGTACATGTGTAGGTGGTGATTATAAATTAAGAGTGTGTTCTTGCATGAAAAGAAATGGAAGAAGATAAATCCCCCCCAACAAGTGGGGCTTTGCGATAAATCAGCCAGCAGCCCCCTTCATCATCAGAAGAACCCCAGCTCATTTAAACATGACGTCCTGAATGTGCGCGCCGCTGACAGACAGTCTGTTGCGGAGGTAGTGCCGGAGATATATCTTTCCACTTCGCTCTGTTAAAACTGAGGCGAAAAAAAATGCATCCACGTTGTCCTCACATGGCTGCGGTTGCCTGAAACCAACTGCTGAACGAACCCATTATACCCTGCCCTGCCGTCCAAGTCTCTAAAATGTCACCCGGGACGAGGGCCTCTGCTGAGGAAAATACCAAATGGAGACAGGACATATCATGCCAGCTTGTGTGTTCAGTGTGAACGATTTAAAGGTATGTTGTCACCATAAATTGTCACACATGTCATCAGCACAAAATCAGAACAGAGAACGTAATTACAAAAGTTCAGTACAACCTACAGCAACAGGATTAAACACAGACAAAATAATCAAGCGGGAAATGCAAACAGAAAAAAGAAAACAGGAGGGAAAAGACTGCTCTTGTAGGAAGTAATAACACTGTTAGCAAGATGGTCAGCACCAGCCATTAAAGGAGAACCCTGTTGCCCGTTCTTTTTGGCTCTGAAATTTCTGAAAATATACATTCATTTTTGAAAAGTAGGAAGTATAATTAGTAAGAAGAAGTATGGAGTTCAGGTCCATGTAAGGCTAAACAATGCAATGGTGTTGGTCAAGTCAACGCATCACATATAATTTGCTAAATATTTGTGATAATTTATACAAAGCAGGCAAATGTCTGATTATTTATTAGATTGCCAGAACATGGAATCAATACTATGGAATAAATCTATACAAATCTACCAGATTTTACCAGAATATTCTCCCGAATCAATGAGGTATCAATCTAATTTGATTGCTAATGTGTTTGTCTGGAACATGTGGGCTTTTCACTGTGGGTATCTATTACCATGTTCATGCAATAACATTTTGACATGTTAACAGCTGGTGGCAAAAAAAGTGACTTATTTCTGATATTTTGACTTGCCCTTTGCCGTTGCATTGAATGGGCTCGTCAAGATAACACAGTCCTGGCAACCAAACTCATTACTGGAGAAATTTGCAAATAAAACGGTGTACTAGCATCTTGTGAAATTTCTGGAGTCTTAAATACCAGAAAATAGGTTTCCCCTATAAGAACGATACATACATATAGTACAAACCTGTAATCTATACATATACAATAATGATGCGTACACAGACAGACACCAGTGCACATACATATATACATACCCATAGAAACATAAACATATACAAAACTTTTTCCCATTTAGCATATATTTAATAGCATATTATTGTTTCAGCTGGTCTAATCAGTTTTAAACAGAGCCCAGCATCAGCTCAAAAGAGCTCCCCTCTACGCTGTGTAATTGCTTTAAACAGACTGCCCACTGCCACACCAGTTTTTGTTTTCTCTTCCAGATGCTATAGGCTCCGGTATGATGCACAACGCTGTGCACACGGGATGCTGGCCGCTTTATATATTGCACTTCTGTGAGCGCAGTAGAATGTAACCTTGCCAGGCGGGCAGGGTGTATCACTCTCCTCCTCCGCAAAAGAAAACAGTGGGGCAAAGAGAGTCGAGAGCAAGCAGCGGTGACAGGTTATTAATCTCTGCTTTGCTCTGAGTGGGTGCCCAGGCTTTGTTAATGCGCCTGCATCGCTTTCACAACTCCTCATCTGCAGCTGAGTGTACCCACCAACGCTCAGGCCTGAGGTGGAGCTCGGTTCGACGTCCTGGCCCGACCTGGACGGATTCACCGCAGTTCAATACGGCCCTGCTAATTACAGAGGCAGGACGGCAGGGCGGTGTCAATAAATTCCTGTTTGTCATTCACTTCCACATTACGAGAGGCCTGCTGGAACAGTGTGGGCGGTGGAAACAACCTTGAAGAGACAGAGCCCCATAAAACAAGAGCGCTGCCATTAAGTTGTCATAGTCCCTAACTGATACGCATCTGATGTTTACTGCAGGCCTCTGTGGTCTCAGACAAAACTATTCGGCTGACTCTCTATCAAAGAAACAGGCAAATTTACCGTTACTACCCATGTCTTTTGGTTTAGTGCAGAGGCCAGGAGGAGGAGGGGGTCGAGGGGGTCTAGTCAGGACACTGATCTAGAGCCACATTTCATGACTGGGGAAGGAGAGGGTGGTCTCAGGGCACCGAGTTGCCAATCACATCAACGTGAAGTGCACTAAAAACTAAAGAAATCACACTGCTTTGCGTGCTCCTCTCTCTCTTTCTTACTACCCATGTGTCTCTCGCTCTCTGCGCTTTCTCCAGCCCGAAGAGCTTCCTGGGTGACTGTGCAGCGAGTTCGTCCCGGACATTCATCACTGCCACTCGGGCCGGGGGGATAATATATTCCTCCACCAGCTGCACAGTCTTGCACACATTACTCATCTTTATATGGGTGAGAGGGGCGAGTGGAAGCAGGGGATGGCTTGTTCCAGGGGGGGTCTCTCTGAATTTTCCATTGCTTTCAGCGTTTTCTACTGTTAGTGGGACGAATACAAATGGCAGCTAATGGATGCGTCCCCAATCAACGCCGTCCGTCCTAACATCCTCTCCACACGCAGCACACTGTTCAATAGTTTACTGCCGGGCCAAAAAGACAGTCCCCTACCTCCGGGGTTGAATAGAACTCATTCCAACCCAATGTCACACAAACCTGTCAGGAGGCACACATCGAACAATCTGAGATCGCTCATCACCCAGCAAAAAATGCTTCCAGCTGAAAGTTATTGTGGTATTTAAATTCCAAAGTACTTCCGAAGTTATCTCCATAAAACGCATCTGGATTTGACTACAACACATCTGATCACAGTTTCAATATGTGAAGGGGACAATGGGGGCAATTTACCTTATTTTTACACTCTTGAGCTCTGAAAATTTCTGAAGTCAACATACCAGACAGTGTCCCATCTACCAATGTCAAATGGACTTTCCAAATGAACTCGTGCTGAAGAACATCACATTAACCCATTCACACATGGGCATAAGTGTAGTATCACGGAAGTGGAGAGTTAGCACCATTCACCCACTACCTACTGAACTGTGGCTCTGGATCACCTAAAGTATCTAAGTTGGGTCCAGACCCACCTCTGGTAAAAATTAGATGCAAATAACCTTACATACAAACATAGCTCTCTTGGCAGAGGTAAACATCTAGACCGTGGCCATGAACATAGACATTATTTATCGTAAATGAACTTACTTTTAACCAATATGGAGCTTTTGAGCGCATGTGCAAAAATTTACCAGGACTATTTAATGCTATTATTCATATCTCATGACACGACTAACATTTTCTATCTCGCTTTTTGTTTTGTTTGTTGTTTTGGTATTTCTGCTGCTTCCATCAACTGACAATCAGAAAAAAGACTTTCCACAAGGTCGTGTCAGAGGGTTTCGCAATCCACTGCTCCTAAAATGTGGTGCCGTGCCAAGATATAACGTAGATATACAGCAGTTTCTCGCCCTCCCTCCCTCATGAGATAATACAGCCAATATAGCTCGCTGTCTCTCCCTCTCCTTCTCTGGATCTCTCGCTTTAGTCACAGATTTTCTCTTCTTTGCCCTGAAGCTGCGCCTTAGCCCTGTCTGCGTCACTGGAATTCAAAAACAAAAACACGTGTGTCCAATTTTAACATCTGATTGATCTATAATAATTATAATGGGGGTTTTTTTCCCCAACACATATACTGACACACCTTATAAGAGGCCACGTGTCTTATTTTCATATGCGAATATGCATTTAAATTGAAGACTCTATTCAGGATAGCCCAACGTACTTTGTCCTCGCCACTGTGTCATATCCAAAGTGTTTCTTTCCAAAGAAGTAATTACAGTAGAGAATCTGAAAGAAGCATATTCCAGTAATGCCCTTAACATTTCTTTTTTTCCTTTTTTGTCTGGGAACATAATTGAATAATGTGATTTAAGAGTACATTTGATTCTAAGGGTAGTCGCCAAGGTAAGCCCTACCGACAAAAGATGAATTCTAGTGCAGAGCAAACTTCCAGAAGAAGTGTTGTGGGAGGGTGCAGCACAGAAGGTCTGAGAGATTGTCTGCAGTGCTGTTTTTCTTTTTTTCTGCAGCAGCCGCTGAGATGTAAGTGGGACCACAGGGGATTCATGGGAGTAATTCATTGCCACTGCAGATGTTCAAACTTCCAGAGTGCATTGATCCTGCGTGTTCTCCTGAAAACACAGGCAAGCAAACTCCTTATCCAGTGACGTTTAACCGCCTAGAAATCCCCAAGTATGCATCCTTTATTGTAGTTTCCATGTGAAATAACAGAACAAAAACCGACACTTATTGTTCTTTAATTATCTGTTTAACAACAATCTCAAACAACCTGGTCCTTCTCATTTCTAGTAAACTGCTTTGTAAACTGTGCAAATTCAACACATGATGGTAGAATCGGGATCCGGACCACCACCACAAGTCATTAATTGTCTTCCTTCTCGTGGCAAACACCAAAGGTACACACCTTGAAGTGGATCCGGCTGGAGCAAGGATGAATAATTCATTGTTTCCTCAAGAAAATAAGACATAACATGTTATGAAACCAATTGGCTTGTTGAATACTTAAGCATGAGCTTGTCACTTTGCTGCATTTATTCTGCAGTTCAGCAATTTAGTGGCATGTGGCAAGGAGCCAGCTCTCGGATTAAAAGGACACTCCACCAGGTTTAAATGTGAGCGTCAGTTCACTGGTCGTGGGTAGAACCATTTATCCTCTGAAAGCAGCTGCATAATATCTTCTGGGGCTCTGGAGGAGCCTGTCACATAGGAGAAAATAACGCCGATGATATCATCAGGGTATAGTCATTCAGCTATCTGGGATTTGGAGATAGCAATTTTATAAAAGTTTTCTGCATTTCCCGGGAAAAGAGAGATGCTATCAAGTTATATTATGGGCCCAGAGGGGAGTTGGGATTTCTTGGGAAGGAATTCACCTTTAATGGCCGACTACTGTGGTTCCAGCAGCTGACAATCATCATGACAGGACAGGTGATATTGCAGTCAAATCCAGAACCTGTAGCTGATCCGTCTGAATTGTATGTATAGCTTCATGTCATCCATATTAATGTTAATGTTGATGCTAATGCATGATGTAGCCTGTATCTGTTGCATCAGGCAGACAATACAAAGCAGTGAAAAGTAGCATCATCAAAGGAGGACTGACAAAAACAGGACTGCCTTCTCTGTGTCTCCTGCCCCAAGTGACAAAAGTCTTGAGTCACATTTACAATCTGCTCTCTGCCTTTTGCAGAGACTCTTCCGGTGTTTCAGTTCGCAACCCTGTTTGGTTGGCGTTCCTGCCATCCTCCTGGACCTGACCTCTCCTGCCCATCTGCAAACCTGTTCCAAAATGTACATTAGGCTGCAGTTTGCCATATAGCAGCCCACCATCATTCAGTCTCCATTAGACTAAGGTTTAATGTGCCTGCTGCTTTACATCCAAGCTTTACTTTCTGCTTCCCTCCTCCAGGCTGTGCTGATCACTGAGTGGTAACATTTTTCCTCTTTAATATAAACTGAAATTTTTTGGCATTACCCGCCTCGTTTGGGTCTAACTTCCAGTGTTGTCCAAAAATGCAAAAAAACCCAGCACCCACGCCGGGTGAAAGATCATTCATTATC
>KV751358.1:3341830-3360799 GCA_001698575.1 Mola mola
GCCCCGCAGGCAGGCAGGCAGGCAGGCAGGCAGGCAGGCAGGCAGGCCTCCCTTTGATATCGTCATCATTTATTCCCTCTCTCAGCATCATAACCCTCAGCGGTCGGGGGTCTCCTCCGTGCCTCTGAAGTGCATATCAGCCTCTGTCGGTCGCTGGATGACTTTCATGTGACTGATGAGGGGACGTCACCGCCGATGGGGTGAAGCCAAATCATGTTTTTTAACGTAGTAGTAATTATTTAATATCTCCTCCGAACTTGAGAGCAATTTCAGACCTTGCAAGTTATCGTCCTGCTTAAAATAACGAGTTGACTAAACGGTGTTGGACACGCTTATTTTTCAGCATGTTGATTGTACAATTAAAAAAAATGACACCATTTATGGAGATCGGTTCCTTACAGTCCTCCTTCCATAATGCAACGCAAACTCTGTTGGGGAATTGAATGCTGATGGGTGATCGTGTCAGACTGGCGGCCCCATTTCTGTCTTTATCTTGGCTTTATTGTCTCCATTACGGACCGGATGTATGAATCCGGTCACATTCTTCACTTGCTGCTGTTAGAAAGGGAAACAGAAACCGGTTGTTGTTCAGAACAATGGTGCCAATAATAAAACCACATTAAAGCCTGAGAGGGGGTCGGGGTGGGAGTGAAGACGCTAATTGCTCGCTGCAAAGTTCAAATTGTGCAAAACTGACGCTGAAATTTAGATCCCAGTATCATCTATTGAAAAAGGAAAAAAAGGTTCTCAGACAGAATATGATGAGTTGACAGGAATCCGAGCGAGAGGAGAGAAAAGCAGCGATGACCCAAGAGAGAAAAGATTTTTTTGACACACTCCTTAATTGATAGAAACACGACTGGACTTTTCGACATTTCTAATTTGTTTATCCAAATTCTTTTATTGTGTGATCACAAATAGTTTCCCCGTATTTAACAGACACGGGTGTGATGCGGCAACTTGAAAAGGATTGTTAGGTCTTTGGTCTTTTCACAAGAAGGAATTTTAAATTTTGCAGCCTTCAGTCAGCGTGTGCAGCCACATCACACCTCTGCAGAGGGAAAAAAAAAAAAAAGCCAAGCAAAGCCCGGCGTAAATCCAGCAGCGGATGGAGTGTGTGGCCATGTGTTTTCTCGCGGAATGAAGAGACTGTCAGACCTGTAGACTTACAGCAGCCCAACAAGACGAGGGCAAGAAGTGTGGCACTTAATACTTCACAGAGGACGAGCTCGCCTCTGATGATTTAGACAAACAGTGGCAGTAACTGCGTGCAGAGAGACAGAAACTGGGGGGAGATCTGAAACGACGAGGTCTTCTCTGTTCCTCTGTGTTTAAGCGCAGACAATTCCTGTCGCCTCGGGGTAGCAAACAGATACATAAAGGCAGTAAAGGGTCCGCCGAGGCATGACGACGGGAGTCTTCAGGAGCAGCCGGCTCTCTGGTGTTGACACGTGGAGACGAGGCCTCTTCACTGAATGCGTAGTGTTGACATACAGTGGTTCTTTTGTTGACGCAGTAGAGAGGAAGCAGATGGCTTCTTTTTCTTGCCTGCTTTCACCCTTTTTCACCCTATAATCTTTAAGGAGCAATCAGTAACATTTTACAGTCTCTCCCCACAAAACAGCCACACTCTAACAGTGATTAATGCCAGTCCCTCAGCGCTGCTGAGACAGGCTCCCCGGACAATCTGGAACAGCAAAATGTACATTGTACGTCTGAAAACACACACACACACACACACACACACACACACACACAATCCAATATTACCCTTAAAGGAAAATTCGGCCCAGATACCGAACGACCCTGGGTCAAGTTTAATCGAATTACAAAAATGATGTTTTAGCCGCTCTGCGGCAGTGAATCAGCACCAGACATTTTGAGGAGGAAGATAAAGGAGTAATGAGAATTACAGGCGGCTGCATCAGCACAAGTGTCTGGTCTGAAATGATCATTAAGGTCCTGTATGTAATTCACAGAGTACGCTGCCCGAGTAGATGTTAGGTGTTCCATCTTGGCCGTGAACTCACATCCAGGCCTGATGACACACTTGATCCATAAAGGACAAATAATTGCAAGGACAAAGAACTTCTCTGCCGTTGAGACATCACTTCTCAACGACTGATCCAATGTACCTTTACGCACTCTCCCACCTGTCGGCAACATGGTGAGAAATGACTGATCTGTCCATTTTACTGTCTTCCTCATATGTTTAGAGTAAAAGAAATACTGTCAGTTAAGGCAAACAAGCCTCAAAACAAACAAAATCCAGGTTTGGATACGACATGGTCTTAATTTAAAGGTCATCAACTGAAAGAATATGAGCTCTTCGCAAGTGAGCATGGAATACGGAGTCACTTTGGTGTTCCCGAGGAGTGTTGTCAGTAAGAACAGGGCTCTGACTCGCCGGTTGGCTCTAAAGTAGGTCTTCAACGGGCACTCTCCGATATAAACCATTGAAGCCGCCGTACTGCCTGAGTTATCAACTGCAGGTCAAGTGAAAAGAAAAGTGCGTCTCCCGTGTCCATTTGCTGCTGCGAGTAATAAATAAATACACAGCGTATCTGGAGTTACAATTATCAAGCAGCCGAGCTGCGGCAAAGTGAGTGAGCTGACCCCCGGACCCCTGGTACCATTAGCTCAAGTGTTGTCAAAGCGGTCACTTGTTAAGTGATGCTGCACTGATGTTTGACAGGAGAGGTTAGGCCACGTGTACCAAGTGGGGGTCTTCCCCCACCCCAAAAAAAGATACATAACCTGAAACTGTCACACAACACCTGCATGAATAAGTAAGAGAAGTAAGAGAGGTGTGTTTAAGACACAGTTTCCACTCTGTTAACAGCTGAATGCATTTGTACCATCATGTTTTCAAGCCAAGTTTCAAATAATAACCAAGGATGGTGTTCCAGAAATAGGCAAAAAAAGACAACAAAAACCCCACAAACTATGTGTTTTACAATTAACACTCATGTTAAGTTTAGCATGAAGTACAAAAACAGTCGTAGGTCAGACAAAGAAGAGAAGATTTTTTTTAAGTGTTGTTGAATCACTGTCACTGAAACTCTGAGTTCCTGCGGTTGTTCCTCCAGAAGAGTTTATTGGTCCCAGGAAAGGGAGGTTTTTTTTTATTCGTGCAGTCACATGACCTCTGGCGTGTGTTTTAATACCTGTGGTATTTCGCAACAGAGGTGGCGGATATTTTATTGCTTTTGGTCGCCTCCATGAATCCTCATTTTCAGGGGGGGGTGGGGTATGCTTGGTCTTTAAGGGTGTTTGGTACAGATGGTTTGTGTCCGGTGGTCCACATGAGTGTCAGGATGGAAAGTCTCACCGCAGAACTTTGCACCGCTGCGACGGGATCAGTGTTACTCACTTCGTCTCTCTGGTTTATAGGCGTTAATGTTATGGCTGATCATAGTTTGTACAGCTATTAAGTTGCAAGATAATGTGCACAATGCAACTGCAACTCTCTGATAGTGGAGGATAATGGCGAAAACTCATCCCAGATGTGATCTGTCATCCTAATTTATACGCAGGGAGAAGTGGAAATGAATTTGCCAACTTTTTCACGTATAGAAATAGGCAGCCTGTCCTGTGTTTGGACTGCTCAGATTCATCATCTCTCTCTTTTATTCTTTCCTTTTTTAGTTTGAATTTCCTGAGGTACTTCCACTGTTCTTGCATGTTGCATTGATATGTCCAGCCCTCCTTCTCCTTGACCTCTCAGGAATACTCGCTTCTCAAACACGTGTCAGCCATGTGGTTATGGATTTGGATTGTTGTTGCCACAGAAAAAAAACATGGAGGCATTTTCCAGGCGATCCGCTGACCAACAGGGGCTTTGGATCCAAGTAGCAAATGGCAGCTGCCTTAGCGAACAGGCGCAGACAGACAGATGGAGTGTCATAGATCACAATATGCGCAGGAAGGTGAGGAGCTGAGTGCAGAGCTGCAGCTGGTGTTTGTTGTGCATTTGAATCAAACTGTGCTATCAGCTTGAGGATAATAAGTGTATTTGTGTAGGACAGAAGTGAAGCCTGTCACCAAGTTCTCCTGCAGAAGTCAATTATCTGACTGCCTCTTCTGTCTTTTAACATCAACCTAGTTCGTCATTCGTCTCTCAATCCTGCTTGCTTGTTCATGCCGTGAAGGTGTACTGAATAAAAAATGAAAAATCTATTTCCAACATGCTCGCATCTTTCACATCACGCTGCTTTGTACCAAAAATAATTTCAATTTACCAGAGCCTCATGCTGGAGAGTCAAAGCGAACAGATAGAGCACCTTTTGTCAGTGATAATTTGTAGTTCCCCACTGGCAGCTAATAAACGGCGTGAAGTACTGTGAGAAAACTTTTGTGGTGAATTGGTGCCATATAAATAAACCTGTCTGCACGCGTTTCATAGTTATAATTGTCCCGTTTCACAACGGGCAGCCTCCGCATAATAAACCAAACCGGTTGCTTTCAAAGGTCAAAAGAAAAAGTTCAAACAATGTAGTGAGTTGAAATATGGCCATGACTGCATCTTACATCGCCTCCAAGTGGGTCACGGTCCACCGAGGCCGCTGTCAAGGAAGAAAAACCGCGTTCAGCATGATACAACATGATATCACTTTAGTGTTTTGAATATAGTAAAAAATGTCAAATGTAATATGGCAATTTTTCAGTATTGCAGAAAAACCAGCTTCTGTGTGGTGAGAGTGTTAGGACTTAGACAGTGTTAGCCTGGGAATTCGGGAGCAATATCGGATTTGTGACGTTCCCTGTTGTTAGAAACACCAACAACGACATCTACACCCCCCATTTGAACAATGTAAATGTTTATTTATACCCTCCACCTTGATGCAGAGAACCCTTTACTGCACAGAGTGACTCAATGTGCGCTGACACATGTAAAGGGCTGGTGGGTAGGGAATACTTTGGTAAAGGTCATTGTCAAACCGTTTCACAGTGCGTGCTGGCATTTTTTATTTTTTTTTTTTAAATAATGACTTCAGTGCGGGATTCATTCATATTTAATAATATACAGTCGGACACACGTACATAAATTAACACAAAGTGTTTTCAGTGTTGTAAATAGTAGTTAAAAACTACACAGTAGAAAACAATGCAATGCACTGAATGCAATACGGAATCATGTTGGATTCACTTGAAGAAAAAAAATGGCTCCGTTTTTCCGAATTTATGAGTTATTATCTCAGAAAAACAGAGCTGTTAAATTTTTTTTTTTTTTTTCAAGTGAATGCAACACGCTTCCGTAATAATATATGTTGAATATACTTTTGAACTTCTGATTATAAAAGTAATCCTCTGGCAATTAAATGACAATAGATGACTATTGTTGCGACTTGGCGCTATATACTTAAAACTGTCCTTACTTAAGTATGAAAAATATAAGTAAAAGTAAATGTACATGTATTTCCATGTGGATTATACTCTATACTACAGAATGATTGCAATCCTGGTCAATTATCAGATCCAACACGCAACTTTTTTACGATTGCTTGAATTTTTTTTTTTTTTTTAAACTTTATATATTATCGTCATTATCTATTCTGACAACCGTTAAATTAATTTACAGATGCGCTTCTTTGGCTCTGATACAGTATGTAATCTACTCAGTAACTAGCTATAGTTGTTAAAATAAATTTAGTACAAGAAAATTCCAATATTTGTCTCCAAATGTAATAAAATGGAAGTTTAAAGTGGCAGAAAATTGAAATACTGTCATAAAGTAGCTCAAAACTGTAATCCATTATTATAATTGCATAAATGTAACAAGTAAAATTTCATCATCGAAACATTAATTCTAAACAACCTCTGCATTAACCTCTGTGTTGTGTTTGAGCAAAATCTCATCACGTCATGGAAAGTTGAATTCTATCCGGTAAATCACGACTAAAGTTACCTCCTTGCGCTTTTTCCCACAGAGCAGGTCTAGCTCAGAGACGTAAATGGCGACAGTGGCGAGTAAAGATTAAGTTTAAGGAGGCACCAAAGCTGGGAGAGGGACACACACACAGAGAGATATGTATAACATCCACAGTAATAACAATGTTATTACTGATAGCTTTAGTGAGCACAAATCTTTTGTGTCGGTCATTCCCTATCTGGATAAATGATTATCCATGATATGGTAATAAATGGGGAGTGGGAGTATATGGATGACGTGTGGCGTGGTAGGGAATGAATAAATCTCCAGTCACACTCTGCAGTTGTTTGCAGAAACTCTCCAAATGGTCACTACGGGCAACTGAAACAAACAAACAAAAAAACAGATGGGCTGTGGGGTAAAAAAAAAAAAATCCATCCAGTTCATGACCTTGACCTGTAAAAAGCGGGCCCTGCCTCGCAGCGCTCCCTGCCTGCGGCTGCTGACAGCCCATTAGCCGCTGGCAGGCGGCGTGAAAGCTGCAGCTCTCACTGCCTGGTCGAGGAATTCTGTTTAATAGCATCAAATCAGAGGCAGCGGCCGTCAGTTTGTGTAGTAGCGCGTGTTTCTGGCTGCGTGAGGAAACAAACTACGGGAAATGTTCATTAAAGCTACATTAGAGCTCTATCTGTTTGACGGAAAGCGGCGGGCTGGGAGGCCACAGCTACGCGGCTGCCATGTTGGCTTAAGATGGATTATTTGTTTGGCAGGGACGCCAAATCCTGGCGACTGCTGATTGGCTACATTCTCCCTGTGCTGATATAAGTCAGAAAGGTACTAAACCTTTAACAATCTTATCACAAAACTCATTTGTTTTGAGCAATTCCACCTCCGTTCTCAGTTACCCTTTAATGCTTTCAGATTGCTTAGAGTGGAATGTCATGTATTTTGTTCTGTTGACTCAAAACAATAAAATGAAATATTTGTTTATCTATATACTTATTAAGGGAATCATGGCCTTGAGAGGACCTCTATAGCTCATTAACTAAGGGTCAGGACAGAAATTGTATAGATTTCTATTAAAAATATCACTTTGGACAACTTTTAAAAATTGATAATATTGATTTATTTAATATGTGAATATTTTTGAGATAAACTTAAAAATGAACTTATTCAATACGCATTTAAAACTGTGGGCCTCTTACACAGAAATAAACAAAGAAGTCCACTCTCTGTGTGCCTTCTTTGTTTATTTGCACTACAACCTTGTCACACAGTAGGTAGCAGGACACTACAAGTTTAAAAAGGCGCTTGGGACAATATTGACATCACGAAAATCACTGAGATTATTGCAATAATTGTGAAAAAGATGCTCTAAACGCCAAACAATTAGCGATGTACTGCAAATTCAATTCGCTTACGTGATTCATCCATTAGACTGAGATGTTAAGCTGGTCACGATACATGTTTTGGCAGATACGACGTTGCTTTAAGAAGTCGACGCTTCCATAGCTTTTCAATGAGAGCAGTGTGGCGGAACGCAGCTTCGGCAGCAGTGATCTTAAAAGGAAGCCAACCTCCTTTCTAGCAGATGTGAAAGGGTTATGGGAGCATATTTTGCAGATCCAGTAGGATGATGAAGAGCCATAAGGCTTCTAAATCGACTATCCCGCCTCCACTCTCACTGAACTACAGTGAAGAAGTCAAGGACAGTTTTTTATAAAAAGCAGACTGAACAGCTCTTTATAGGGATGAATGCACCTTTTTAGTAACATAGAAACTATTGTGTAACTGTGTGGAGCTGACGCTCGTTTGACTTTTACTTTAAGTATTTACAGTTTGATTATTTATTCATTAATATCGTCCATTTTTCAGGAAATTGCAAAAGCCTGAGGAAAAATATTTCGTTTCATTTTGTGTATGCAAATAAAGCGAATGACAATGACAATTATTTATTAAGAAACTCGGTAAAAAACGGTCCAACTGTTGTAGATGCTGGAATGATGTGCTTAAAAACGCAGACAGTGAGGACAAATCCATTTCATGCGTAAGATGCAGAGTATATATCCACCAACGTGCGCTCGCCCGTGCATCATGTCCGACCCAGGTCAACCAGTGAGTCCTCGGCCTCTCTGGACAATAAAGGACGAGCCAGCAGGTACCGCCGACCGCCTTTCCTCTCAGCCCTGCAATCGTGATCCAAATTAGCTTCGGCCTCCTTACCCAGCGGGCCACAGGTGTTACGGCTTCATGATCTGTGTAAGGTAGCTGCTGCATGCTAATCTGTGTTGCACTTATGGGTTCCCCAGCAAATTATTTCCTGTTTTTTTGGTACGTGGATCACCTTCAGGGCACACGTGTAAAGAACATTTACATACTGCAGCAACACACACACGCACATACCAGAGAAAAATGGGGACGGAAACACATCAGATGGCAGCGAGGAGGAGCAAAGGGTGCGCTGGAATATTGATATCTTCCTTGGCATTACGCTGGTGATCAAGACAAACCGAAGACGGTTTTCGGTGAGTTTCGTTTCTCGGTCGAGTGTTTTACAATGATCAGAGAAAACAAAACTGTTCTCTACCTAAAATATCTCCATATCCTAGGATTTCAAATAGTCATTATCACCTTTTTTAGACCGATTATTTTAGCTGTCCCTCAGAATTTTCATAGTAGCCCAAAACCATTAAGCTTGTGGGAGCCAATGTCAAAAGTTAAACAGGCAAATCAATAAAATAAACACTGAAACAGAAAAAAAAAAAAAGCAAGTTTGGAATCAGGTCTCAGAAAGAGAACCTTTAACAGAACCTTTGTTCAGCAGTGTAGAGTAAATACACACACAGAGACCTTTCCTGAGCACAGACTGACCGATCGCAGCACAGAGTCAGTCAGGCTCTGAAGGCTACATGTTTTTACTCCTCAGAATCATGCCAATGAGTCTGATTTTCTACAGGTTTTGTGGATTTCAAACTAGCTGAATTTTGGGCATGTGGGTATATGTGATGGTCATCCTTAGAGAGAATCTTTTTAAGTTCATTTTAATTCATTTTAATTCACAGTATTAGTTGCCATCGTCCATCTAGTCGCATAGTCGCTGCTCTTCACTCACTGGACTCAAAAAGCCGACAAAGTTTGGCAAAGCCGTGCTCGGCTTGGTGACTTGGTGGTTGGAATAACAAAAATAGACTAGTTTCAATGCTTTCTGTGTTTTACGTTGGGATTTTGTAGGCTACCTTTTATCATTCTAACATGTTTTTGACATTGAGCCACTTTCACAGCCTGCACATATCCTTTAGAAATGAGAAAATATTCCATCAGAGAGCGCAGTTAGTAACACTAGAGGCTTCATATTAAATTGATGGAGCAGGATTTAACAACAAAGAAGGAGGGCTTCCCCTGTTTTTTAGATTTTTGGTAATTTGTGACATATCTCCTTTAAGAATAAAGTTAATCCATTGACTTTTGACACGCGTGTGCTTAACTGTGTCCTTGTCAGGGTCCAGTAGTGTTCATGTGTCTTTTGTTAGGGTCAATCTGTGTTTCCCGTCTTATTTTGAAATTCTGTTGTGTCCTATTTCCCAGTGTCGACCTATTTTCAGATTAAAACAATTTCGATTAAGAGCCTCCCTGTGAGTCTTTGCATTATTGAATCCTCCTACGCCCGTACCTGATAGTCTTCTCCATCTTTATATAACAACAGCAGACTGCCTGAAAGTGGTGCTTTGTTACGTTTAAGAAGAAAAGGTTGGACCACAAAAATACATTTCAGACATTACTTTCACTGGACTGCGTGATTTGCAGTTTTACAGTCGGGCTAGGCAGTGTGGAACAATAAACAAGAAGAAATGAATGTCTCACTGAAGGACAGGGGGGAAAAATCCAAGAAGCTTCTCTGGAGGACAAGGAATTCCAAACTGAAATGACATCATTTACACACTGTTGTTTAAGCCATCATGCTTTATGCTCGTTTATTGCATTTAAACCCTGAAACCATTAAAAATAGGCCTAATCCTCTGGGTGTATTTCAGGGTCAAATTAAGTTAAATCTAGGGGAGGGCCGGAACACCAGTTTAGGAATAGTTCAGCCTAACACTCTGAGGACTTGCTAATTAACATGAGTGATGGTAAACGCCTTCTGATTGGCCCTGATTTCATTTTTCGCTGCCTCGCCATGCAAGCGCAGTGTTCTACCCCCTCCAAAGTGTTTGGGGAACCTTCCAGGCATGTTGTTAAGTGCAGAGACGGGTCCGCTGGAGGACGACGGTCTTGGGTTTATAACGTTACCCTGCTGACCTCACACACACATACACACACACACACACAAACACACAAATCACAGAGGCAGCTCCACAACCCAGTTGGAGAATGGACATATAGTAGCTGCTGAGTATCTTATTGTTTCAGTCTCTACTAAAGGTAAACGTAGCTGTCTGCATTTAGCTGAAATTATTGGGGAACTGGGGTTCTACGTTGGCACATTTAATTGCAACCAATCATCTTTCAGTGTGTGCGCAGCAGGATAGTTGAACATCCCAATGTTGTGTAATTCAATAAAGAAGTAAATATTATACCCTTGCCTCAATTGAGAAATAAAGGATTAATAAATGATTATTAAAGATATTACAGTTGCCCAGAGAGCTCAACAAAGAGCACTTTATGAGAACAAATGCTGTAAAAACATGAGTAAAATGAGGAAAAAACCTATGGGGTGAATAGGCAGAAACACCGCAAATACATGCAACACAATGTATGAAATGCCTATTGGAGATTGAGTAATTAATGTACTGAGTTGCTGATGCTTGCATGCTCGGAATTTTCGCTTCAGCTGGATTTGATTCTTTGAGTTCAATAATCCCTCTGAGGACTTTCAACTCTCAAGCTTCAAGAGGAATTTATTTTACAGTGTATCTGCCGTCAGGACGCTCAAGTAGAGTGTTCGATCACTTCCCCAGCGCACAGTAAGAGTTTTGAAGCCCCAGTAACCAGGCCATATAAATCCTTTGTGGGCTTGACTGGTAAGAGTTAATGCAAGCAACTCAACCTTATTTTTTTTGTGTCAAGTGACTGAAATCGATGCAGCAGGTCTCAATAATCAGAGGTCAGTGTTGCGATCTCTGGACCTTTTTTTCTTTTCTTGTTTATTGGTGCAGAGTTTAACTCCTCTTTCCAGTAAAATTCTCCAGGGCAGCACTTTCACACATAAGACGCTCCTCGGACTTTTTTTTTTTCTGCCATTTTTCACGCAGTTGGAAACTTTAATAGCGATGTTACTTGGAGGAGATGAGCCGGAGCGCTGCTTGAAACTGCACCAGCAGGGATTTCAGCTTCCAACTCCACTGAGAGGAGGCAAAATCGACTAGTGCGTGAGAAAAGAACAGTGGAAAATTATATTTACTCTTAGATGTTTTTCATTGACTAAAAAAGTTCCACATATATCCAGGATGTCTCCAGTCACTCTAGGATTTCACAGACCTTTTGGGGATTCTTGCAGCTAAATATAAAACTTTCTGTGCTTTTGTTAAAAAAAATCGTATTACTTGTTGCAATGAAAACACACAAACAAGAAAGGTTTTTTGGTTGTCTCTATTTCATTACTAAAAATCAAAGGTAGCCTGATTTAAAAAAAAAGACCTTGATCACACTTCATTGTCTTCACATAAAGACATGAAGATAACAAGCCCTGGTTTACAGTAGCCTACATACAGACTGGATCCTGTGCAACCAGTTCAGAAACATGGTGACACACAGGAATCCTGCAAAACCCTTAATTCAAGTGGCTTTTTATTGCTATACTGCACAAATGATCACAGATATTTATATATACTGTATATATCTCATGGCGTATTAAAGGATAGATATGTTATACTGGATTTGATGTCAAAGACATCGATTCTGTGGCCTGCAGGATTGTGCAATAATGAAATCTATATTAGGAAGCACCAACCGACAAATTGCAAAAGGGAATATCATCGATATGACAGCGGCATCTGTCTTTCGCGCACAATGGTGTTTTCACGAGCAACATCAACAATCAACACTGGCTTTAAGTGGTTCCTTTGAATATAAATAAGCTAGAATGTCAGTGGGCTTCTGACAATCTGTTATGTTACAATGCTGTTTGGCATCAAGACCTTCCTGTAGTGTATACGTGCTAGAACATGTTAGCAACTGATACAGAGATTAAAACAACAATTCACTGAGACTGAAAACAGACAGTTTTCAGCGTGCGTATGTTCAACTAAAGCTTGGAGAGGAACAGTAAGACTAAACTATGAAGGACAATAGCTCAATGCAGGCAAACAGTGAATGTTTGAACCAAACAAGAACCTGTCGATGAGGAGGTTACGCTCTTGCTTAGATTTAGAAAGGCAACATTTATGAAATTTGGACATTTATGGATCCCTTCCGGGCACACAAAATGCTTCCCTAGGTCTGATCCTGTATGACGAACAGGAAGTCGGCCATTTTGAGATCCACGTTTTGATCAGTTCCTACAGTGCTTTAATATGACGAACTTCAAAGTTGGTCAGTTTGTCTAAAAGGCTCTAAGTTAACACTTTGAGTGAGAACACTTTGATTAAAAGTTATCTCTCTTTCCTCGTGCCTTGTTCTGTTTTACGCTTTCTCTCTCTTGTCTACGCTTTGTGGCTACCTGCACGTGTTTCGCCTGGGTCCTGTTCATTTACATAATATGTCTAATTGTTCCCATCAGCCTTGTTTATTTTAAGGTGAACAGTGTTATTTTTCAACCTAAGCCCTATTGGTCAGACTTTCAGGGTCTAAACATTCACTAAATACATTTTTTTTTCAATTAAATACCATTACCACAGCATGGACTACATACTTGGGAATAACTTTGTCTTTTTCTGTGTGTTTACGTCTGTGTGCTTCACAGACTTTGTCGTTGCCAGATCGTTGTATTTCATGGTGTCTTCCTTGGTTAATTTCTCTTGTGACTACAGTGTTTTTAAGTTTGCTTCTGTGGAGAGCGGCCTGATTTATCTCAATTTAGAATTTTGCTTGGCTTATAAGTTTTTTCTATTTCTATAGTGGTTCAAATAAGTATCACTCAACTGATCTCGCTCTGCTTGCACTCCCTGCATTTTGGCCCCAAATCCCTTTCTCCCGTGTTTTCTGGTAATTCGTGACAGTACCACGTCCTCACAACGCGGTCAACAAACAGTACATTGATAACATGACTAATAATGTAATGGAAAAGCAAGCGTAAAAAGTGGTCTTCAAGTTCAGGTTTATTCGCTTCATTTCTCCTTGTGTAATATAAGAGCATACATTGGATGACTCTTCGGAGACACGGATTTTCATGTGTTTACCTATTTCCACTCCAAGGATCACACAGTTCAGAAGGAATTTTCACACTAACATCCGAACGCCACGCCGCAAATCAATTACCAGGACCAAATAGCTTTTTGATTAAGATCCCCCACCCCGCTGCCTAATGAAGAAAGCGCTCTCTATTTATATTCTCCTCCTCGGTAGCTTTATTGCAGAGGAAGTTAGAATCTATTAAAATCGGCGAACTCACGTCTGGAGATGTGTGGCTAGTGGGAAACGTGTAGACCTCCGGACGTGAGGGATGGAGTGAGGGAGGCATTGCAGATGGATGGAGGGCAGTGGGTGTATTGATCGCACCCCAAAAACTCATCAAGCCATTCCAAGACAGCCAGTCCATTCTGCCCTCATGATTCCTTGGGTGGCTAATGACAAATCTGCAGCTCTGTCCTATAACCACAAGGCAAGCTCTGACATTTGTCGCCAGCTCCTGTTAAACTGTTTATTCTCCACACCGAGATACTGATAACGTTCACGTGGCTACATGGTTTCATGGTGCTGCGGATGTAATAAAGGGAGAATGAGGCTCAGGGAAGATGTTGAAAGAACTGTAGGGCAAGTGTGCAATGTGGATGACATGCACAAATCACGACACGCATTCCATCCTTTGGCGTGACAGGGCGATATGCTAACCCTTCATCGATCTGCGTGTATTACCTGATGATGGAGATCAGCTGTAGAACCGTTCAGCTTGACAAGGCTGGAAATGGCTGGAAATGGCTTTATTTTGCCACTAACTCTGCTCAAAATGTTATCGTAAGTAACATGGTTTACATGATACCTACCGTGGAACACCTTTGTGTTTTTAACTCAACAACTGCAAAGACACTGTATGAAACACATGTTTGCACATTGTTTTCCGATGGAATTCATGTAGTTTTATTCCGAAATGATGTCTGTGTCCCAATTGGTCAGGAAACGCCGGGAGCTGGGCTTCAGGGGCCCAAATGAAGGCCAACAGACAGGGTGGATTATAGTTCAATGATATTTACAAAGGGTAAAGGCACACTCTCTGGTTGAGTGGAAGCCAGGGATGAAAACCAGGTAGTCAGTACCAAACAGCAAGGGAATTACCGCTAGAAAAGTCAAAACAAAGGCTGAAAACTCTCCAAAGAAACACATGAAAAAAGTGAAAAACTCAACAAAAAACAGGTTAAACACAAAATAATTCAGAATTAAACAGGAATAACCCAAAACTACGATGCAAGGATACTTTCAAAAGCTTACAAACTCAATATGTAAAGAAAACTATAACAAAAAAAAACCCACAACCATGAAACTACAAATACTTTGGAAAAAATCGACACAAATCAAGCCATGCTGTGTCAATAAATGAGAGCAAATGGGAGCAACTAAACAGAATGAATTATGTAAATGTAACTTTTCAACGGATAGCGCAGGGGGGTCCTTTGACACCAATCCAAAGGCCAGCAGGATAGTCATGGGAATTTGGGGCCAACCCGACGGTCGGTCAACGCTTCTGAGAAAACAAATTGTGCTATGCTGTAATTGTTCCTCGAGACCCGAGAGTCCTCAGCTCTTGGAACCGGTCAGGTTCAGCCTACTATCATTTCTTTAAATACATTTCCTATCAATCCAAAGGCCAGCAGGATAGTCATGGGAATTTGGGGCCAACCCGACGGTCGGTCAACGCTTCTGAGAAAACAAATTGTGCTATGCTGTAATTGTTCCTCGAGACCCGAGAGTCCTCAGCTCTTGGAACCGGTCAGGTTCAGCCTACTATCATTTCTTTAAATACATTTCCTATCACTGAGCTCCTCCCGGATGTCCGTGCTCCTCACCCTATCTCTAAGGCTGAGCCCAGCCACCTTGCGAAGGAAGCTCATTTCGGCCGCTTGTATTCGCGATCTCATTCTTTCGGTCACTACCCAGAGCTCATGACCATAGGTGAGAGTTGGGACATAGATTGACCTGTAAATTGAAAGCTTTGCCTTCTGGCTCAGCTCTCTCTTCACCACAACGGACCGCTTCAGCGTCCGCATCACTGCCGACGCTGCTCCAATCCGTCTGTCAATCTCCCGCTCCATTTTCCCCTCACTCGTGAACAAGACCCCGAGATACTTGAACTCCTCCACTTGGGGAAGCGACTCTCCCCCAACCCAGAGTGGGCAATCCACCCTTTCCCGGCTAAGAACCATGGCCTCAGATTTAGAGGTGCTGATTCTCACCCCCGCCGCTTGACACTCAGCTGCAAACCGTCCCAGTGAGAGCTGGAGGTCACTGTTCGATGAGGCCAACAGGACCACGTCATCTGCAAATAGCAGAGACGAAATCCGGAGGCCACCGACCCCGACCCAGAGTGGGCAATCCACCCTTTTCCGGCTAAGAACCATGGCCTCAGATTTAGAGGTGCTGATTCTCATCCCCGCCGCTTGACACTCAGCTGCAAACCGTCCCAGTGAGAGCTGGAGGTCACTGTTCGATGAGGCCAACAGGACCACGTCATCTGCAAATAGCAGAGACGGAATCCGGAGGCCACCGAACCCGACTCCCTCCGCCGCTTGGCTGCGCCTAGAAATTCTGTCCATAAAAATTATGAACAGAACCGGTGACAAAGGACAGCCTTGGCGGAGACCAACCCTGACTGGGAACGGGTCTGACTTACTGCCGGCAATGCGAACCAAGCTCTGACTCCGACAATACAGAGATTGAATAGCCCGTAACAAAAGGCCATCTACCCCATACTCCCGGAGCACCCCCCACAGGATACCTTGGGGGACACGGTCATAAGCCTTCTCCAGATCCACAAAACACATGTGGACTGGTTGGGCAAACTCCCATGCCCCCTCCAGTACCCTCGTGAGGGTATAGAGCTGGTCCAGTGTTCCACGGCCAGGACGAAAACCACATTGCTCCTCTTGAATCCGAGGTTCAACTAGCAGCCGCACTCTCCTCTCCAGCACCCTGGAGTAGACCTTCCCAGGGAGGCTGAGGAGTGTGATTCCCCGGTAGTTGGAACACACCCTCTGGTCCCCCTTCTTGAAAAGGGGGACAACCACACCTGTCTGCCACTCCAAAGGCACAGTCCCCGATGTCCACGCAATGTTGCAGAGGCGTGTCAACCATGACAGCCCTACAACATCCAGAGCCTTCAGGAGCTCGGGACGGATCTCATCAACCCCCGGGGCGCTGCCGCTGCGGAGTTGTTTGACAGCCCCGGCGACCTCGACCCCAGTGATGGGAGGGCCCAGCCCAAAGTCCTCCGGCTCTGCCTCTTCTTCAGAATGCGTGTTGGTGGGATTGAGGAGATCTTCGAAGTATTCCTTCCACCGCCGAACTATAGACTCAGTTGAGGTCAGCAACTCCCCTCCCACACCGAAGACCGTGTGGACGGGGTTCCGCTTTCCCCTCCTGAGTCGCCGAACAGTTTGCCAGAATTTCTTCGGCGCCGACTGGAAGTCTTGTTCCATGGCCTCACCAAACTCCTCCCACACCCGGGTTTTTGCCTCAGTGACCACCCGAGCCGCAGATCGCTTGGCCTGCCGGTAGCTGTCTGCTGCCTCGGGAGTCCCACAGGCCAACCATGACCTGTAAGTCTCCTTCTTCAGCTTGACGGCCCCTTTCACCTCTGGTGTCCACCAGCGGGTCCTGGGATTACCGCCACGACTAGCACCAGCGACCTTGCTACCACAGCTTCGAGCAGCCGCCTCGACAATGGCAGCGCGGAACATGGCCCACTCAGACTCCATGCTCCCCACTACCTCCGGGATGTGGTTGAAGCTCCTCCGGAGGTGGGAGTTGAAGACCATTTTCACAGGGTCCTCAGCCAGACGTTCCCAGCAGACCCTCACTATTCGCTTGGGCCTACCTGGTCTGTCCGGCTTCTTCCCCCGCCACCTGATCCAACTCACCACCAGGTGGTGATCAGTTGACAGCTCTGCTCCTCTCTTTACCCGAGTGTCCAGCACATACGGTCGCAGATCAGATGATACGACTACAAAGTCAATCATTGACTGTCGACCTAGGGTGTCCTGGTGCCAAGTGCACTTATGGACACTCTTATGGCTGAACATGGTGTTAGTTATGGACAAACTGTGACTAGCACAGAAATCCAATAACTGAACACCACTCGGGTTCAGATCGGGCAGTCCGTTCCTCCCAATCACACCCCTCCAGGTCTCGCTGTCATTGCCCACATGAGCGTTGAAGTCTCCCAGTAGGACGATGGAGTCCCCAGTAGGGGCACTCTCCAGTACCTTTTCCAAGGACTCCAAAAAGGGTGGGTACTCTGAACTGCTATTTGGCGCATAGGCACAAACCACAGTCAGGTCCCGTTCCCCAACCCGAAGGCGCAGGGAAGCAACCCTTTCGTCCACGGGGGTAAACTCCAACACATTGGCTGAGAGCCGGGGAGCTATTAATAAGCCCACGCCTGCTCTCCGCCTCTCACCTGGGACAACTCCAGCATAGAACAGAGTCCAACCCCTCTCAAGAAGACTGGTTCCAGAACCCGAACTGTGCGTTGAGGTTAGGCCGACTATATCTAGCCGGTATCTCTCAACCTCACGCACAAGCTCAGGTTCCTTCCCCATCAGAGAGGTAACATTCCATGTTCCGATAGCCAGCTTCAGCAACCGGGGATCGGACCGCCAAGGCCCCTGCCTTTGACTGCCACCCGATCCACATAGCCCCGGACCTCTATGGTTCCTCCTGTGGGTGGTGGGCCCACATGAGGGCGGACCCATGTTTCCTTTTCGGGCTGAGCCCGACCGGACCCCATGGAAAAAGGCCCGGCCACCAGGCGCTCGCCTACGGACCCCTTCCCCAGGCCTGGCTCCAGGGCGGGGTCCCGGTATCCCTCCGGGCAGGGTACACAAGTCCTTGTTATTATTCACCATCATAGAAGTCTTTGAACCGCACTTTGTCTGGCCCCTCACCTAAGACCAATTTGCCTTGGGTGACCCTACCAGGGGCAAACAGCCCCCGACAACATAGCTCCTAGGATCATTAGGGCACCCAAACCCCTCCACCACAGTAAGGTGGCGGTTCCAGGAGGGGATCACACATTGCAATGAAAAGATTTAACGCTAAATGTGAAATTGAGTTTTTAAAAGGCCTGGCATTTTTCTCAGGTTTTGATCCTCTTACACACTAAGAACTGAACACTGAGAGACAAATCATTGAATCTGGTTGGTCATTTTTAAAGATTTTCTTTAGTACCACAGCACCTTCTGTTAAATTGAATTTAAAAACAACCGAATCCTTTTTCTTGGCTTAGGACGGAACGCGTTTCCTGCGTGCCCTCGGAGCACGTTCTGAACCACTGGAGTATCCATCATCCTCTCCATGTGTCCAGCAGTGCCTCTCCTCTCAGTTTGCCCTCTTTGGTTTCATAAGAGGCTTTCTGTGTCAGTAAATGTTCTGCACCCATGCCTCTCATCCACACACTAACCCCAAGGGCACAGCCTTGTTTTATGCATGTCCTCTTCCCATCGCACGAGCCATAAATGGTCTCTCAGCGGGGAGAAGTGGGCCAGACTGCAGCATGCCACTCACATGCTATGCGCAGGGCAAACTAATGCCACTCATGGTCTGCCCTGAGCCTATTAACCATCCTATCCCCTCCCCCATGTCTGCTCCACTTTCTTAATTTACTTTCACATGCTGCACTCTCCGGCTTCAGGAAACGGACTGTAAAATAGTGAATGCACGGCTCACGCACTCAGCAGCTGCCTGGTTATGAGGGCAGCAAATATCACAAATACACCTAACGTGATGCAGGT
>KV751358.1:3360853-3398974 GCA_001698575.1 Mola mola
CCGAGTTGTTGTTTCATCCAACCATGTTCTGGTGTGTTTACCGACCGTCGACCAGGACTAAATGTGCTTTCCCACTGCATCGGTTTGGTTTACTTTAAATAAACCGCCGCTAACGTTGGCTGGTTTTTACCTGTCAGCCGAACTGGTGTTTGACCAAACAACCGAACAAACCGAGAGTTTATATTGTGAAAACATTTTTTAGAGGTCATGTTCGCTGTTTAGACCTGTCTTTACCTGCTGCCGATTATAAATCTCTTTGTCTGTCTGTTTTTCTTTGTGAGCTTTTGTGTGCTGGTCTTGAACAAGTGGAGTCGACAGAGCCCAGCCTTGTGCAGTGTCCGCTGGAGCGTCTGCTACTCTGATTATTAAGGATGGCCTTCGTAGTGATCCTTGCGTTCTTCTTAGCCTCCCACAGTACCATTCTTGCCAAATATATATCACATTTTTGCACGGCTAGCATTGCAACAGCTATTATCATTATTTATTAACCATTTTTATCTAAATTAGCCTTTTTAAATGACCTTTTTTTTTTTTACACCAATTTACTATAATTGTTCTGGCCCCATACAGTGTTACATCCCTGTACGCTGGAAATGTTTGACTTGTGTTTGACCCTCTAAATGACCAAAACAAAGCAATATATTGTCAGTAAACAGACTGTGGTTGAAATACCTGGCAACAAAACTGTCCTAATGGCTCATTTGCTTTCATTTGACAGGCTTGCACACACTTCATCCTGTCTGTATTCCAAGCGAAATTAAGCAAGAGAGGCTCTGAAGAGTTGTGGTTCAATTCCAACGGTTGGAATTTTCCTGAAGGAGCTGTAAAATAATTTGCTGCTGCTTTAACTGAAATTTAACCATTTTGTCGGTTCATCAAATCAAATGAAATGTATTTCATATCAATCAATACACTTGTGAAGAATAATAACAGTTAATATGTTTCCAAAAACCTGTTACAGACTGTAACTGCAACCAGACCTGCAACCATTTAACTGGCTTTAAAAAGTATTTGAAACAAACCAAGATTTTATAGCTTGTTTGCAGCAACAGTCATATTTGTATCATAATCCACCACAAGCTCTTTGGTTGTGCTAATACTGATTTCCAGGTGTTGTTGTGCCATATGATGAGGCTTTTTCTCAGTCATCGCCTATATTATATATTCTACTGTATACTGAGTCTGGACAGACACGGATGCAAACTCAAACACTGACAAGACTGGTTCGTGGAGGAGTACAAGGGCGAAGCAGGAATCCTCACTTGAATATTTGAAAAATCAATCTCCAAATGCAAAAGAGCAACGTGGTGGATCGATTTTGGTCAGGTCAAGGTCCAAGTCAGGACTTCTGACCGCGCGTCGTCTCCCTTTTTGCAATCGCTCCAATACGCGACATCTAACCAGGCTCTGCAGGAAAAGCTTGTTATAGATAAATGTAAAGTCACGTTACACAATTTATCTTTAAAAATTTGATTATTGCATTACAAGTATATACTGAGATCAAAATATCATCATGCATAAAACATTACATGAGGCAGTACTTTCTGAGAAGAAAACCTTCTATATTTATTCAATATTTACTTGCTTATTTATTTGGGATGCCAGGTTGTGAAAATCCTTTCTTTCGGTAGCACAATAACTTGTTTCACACTGTCTGATAAGGTGTATATTTACAGACTCATATGACACATAGTCCTTATCTTATTCTGTAAGTTCAGTGGCCATGCAAGCCTGTGGCTGGACCAGCGGCTTCCATACAGCAGAGTTTAGGTTACTGTAAAACATTAAAGCTCTTTAGAAATAATTCTAGACAGAAAATAAAAACTGTTATCTGAAACACTGAAATATTTTGGTTTGATTTTAAAGACATATTATTCAATTTTATTAGATTTTTCTCTGCAAAGCAGAGCCCATAGTTACTCTGTCTGCTGCTTTTCAACCGGGTCAATGGCCACGTTTGATTGATCCATCATTTAAGACAGTAGACAGGTAGGTTAAATTAGGTATTGAACCAGCCTCGGGCTAATATCCATCCTTGGCGCCAACAAGCCGAGTACACGATGATATTAACGACTATGTGATGTGTTTGGATCTGATCCCACAACGGGGGCAGCTTAATTGTATTACAACAAATTGATTAGTATATGAATACCAGACCTTAGAGCTATTACTGTCCTTCAATCAAGATTGTGCGTTCACCTCCTGAAAATATCCCAAACCTTGCCACCCAAACAGGAGGAGAGATCATGGCTCTTAACCCCCTGAAGGAGGTGCTTCACCTGGGGCTGGTTGACAATGAGTCTGCTGCCTAAAAGCCATTGTGACAGGAAGAAATGCCTGCAGCATACACAGGACAATGAGCAGGGGAAAATAAGAAACCTCAGAAAGAACCACAGAGGAGGGAATCTTCTTCCCAGGATGCAAAAGATGTCACAAGTGATGAGGTGTGACGTGTAAGGAGAATTTCGCTAACACTAGTTAAACTATAAGTCCAAGGGGTAAGTGAAATCGAGAAATCTAGACGTATGTAAAGTCTGTTGATCAAGAAGCAGTTGTGTGCTGGGTGATTCCAGACTAGGATCCAAGGCAGGACCACGGCAGCAGCTCCGACCACGACCTCGAAAACCTGCAGGATGATAAAACCCAAAGCCTCCGGGGAAGAACTAAAGGTATGTCCTGTCGGGACATGGACATTTAGAGGAGCGGAGGGAGAGGCAGAGGAGGAGGTGGTGGAGACACGGTTTGTTATTTCAGAGCAAACAGAAACATCGGCACCGTGAAGCACCTGCTCAGCTCAGCCCCCAGCTCAGTTGCCAGGCTCTAGCTGTCCATCAGATTGTCACCCGATGCCCTGCTCATGCCCTGTGGGTCATTGTGCCAGCCTGTAGCGGGATAACAAACTTACATTGCCCGCAGCGTAACAGCAGTAGGAGTGGTTGCGTAATGGGCTGCTGTTGACTCTGGTGTGTGAAGCACACAGTTGCCATCTTGTTCAAAGGATATATCCTCCATGTTTCTGTTTGAGCAAAATATGTTCATTGTAAAGTGGCAGCACAATATTACTGTATTTTCTAGGAAGTTGGGACAGGAAGTTGCTCTGTAGGGTAATTTTATGCACCGCCCGGATGTCCGGGATGGTAGGCGACACAAACATCGCTTGCTGGGGGTTGGGCAGGTATTTGCGGAGGCTCTTCCTGACCGGCCACCTACTTTCACGCTAGTTTTCACTGGGTGCGCATGTGATTGCAGGACAGCAATACCCCTCGAGTCCTGCAGAGTCTGAAGCCTGTGCATTACAAGTTCATGTAAAACAGACGCGATGCAGAGTGACTGAAGCTCACTGAAGCTGAGTCTTCATGCTTCATTTAGCTTTGTTAAAGATCATTCAGCTGTGATTATTGAGATGACACGCTCATGCATTAACCAGAAATTCAGTCCAAAACTATTCTCCTTTCTGAGGAGCTCATTTGATTTAACTGCCCTCCGACAGAATTGTCAGTGAGCCGCGGACTGGTGCGCAGCGGGCGCGCTTGTTTAACTCATGCTCGCACACATGCATTGCGATGTTCATCATACACACGGAGCAGTAATCGTATACAAGACCAGCTGAGTCCCTCATGCGGAAAAGCAGTTTTATTCACGGGGTAAATGCAGAATCAGTGCTCGGCTCTGCGATCAATATGTACTCATGACTCATTTATATGAAACACAATTTCAATACAGTGCTTTTCAAAATAAGTGACACCCGTTAGTCCGTCATACAGTATGTTGCCTTACTGTTCTTACAGTTCTCTGATTGGAGGAGGCCATCGGGGTGTGAATGGGTTAATGTGACAAATGATGTAAAGGTTTTTGAGCAGTCAAATAGATTTAAAAGGCACTATAAAAAATGTAAGTTACCATTTATATTACTGGATATGTACCATGTGGTGCATAGAATGGGACTACATACTGTAATCTGCACCCACAGTGTATACAACTATATCATGGATTTGCCATAGTATATTAGCCCTATTGTGAGACATGTTTAGAGAATATTTAATTAAGGGTTTTGTCTTTTTTGTTTTTGTTTGGGCTATTTTTTTTTTTTCAAATGATTAAATCCCAGGAAATCAATGATAATTTGATATCATTAGCACTGCCACAGAATATTGAATATTAGCACAATGGCGCAAAAACTGTTATATCCATGAGATTTGAAGTTCATTCGATTTTCAACATTTTCTGGCGTCAGGATTGCCCATCAGGTCGTGTCTAAGTCGTGTCGCCATCTAAGCCTACAAGATGGCGAAGTTTATGTTCTGATTCTGAAAAATAATCAAAATTCAGTTCAACGTAGTTCGATCAAAGTACCACAGATAATTATAAATCTTTTTAGTGCAGCCCACAAGTGGCACTTTAGTGAAAAAGCTCTAATAAACCAACTGCACACCACCCGTCCAGGTTAAAGGGCCAAAGAAAGAGACTTGTTATCATGATGGAGCGTTCAGCAGCTAAAGTGTCTGATATCAATTTCTCAGCTGTTAGTTGAGACAATTCAAACAATCTAAGAGTAGAATCAAAACAAAAAAAACAAAACGATTATTATTCTGTGTCTGCTAGATGTTTAAATGAGTAACTTGAAACTTTTTAAAATCTATTACGTTTAAATGACAAACCTGCCGACACACCTTAAATATGACGTTTTTAAAAGGTAATGTCCAGCAGAAAATTCATTTCTGCAGGTTTGGGTAAATTCAAAGTCAATTAAAGGGCACAAAATCCTCAAAATTTGAAAGTTTGCTAGTTAACATTCTTTTGTCAGCAGTACACAACCTTTTGTACTTTTAATGATCAGTTCCAGTTATGATAACTTCATAATTACTGCCTTAACTTCTGAAATCCGGAGACAAAGCAACATACAGTAACTTTATACTAGACTGCAAAAAGGCAGGATGCACAGGAGTTGTTAGACAAATCACTGTTTGTCCGCTGGAAAGACACCCTGGAGGGCACTTATCAGGTTGTCCTGCATATTAGAGCAGCCAATAGCCTTGTACAACAACTTTGATAACCACAGCTGTAGAAGACAAACAAAGGTTCTGTGACCTGGTATTTACTAGCTCATTGCTAACTGTTTATTTAAGAATTATGGTTAAGTCTCATGGCTACAACCCAACATTGGCACAGTTGAAGGGTATTCAGAGATGTGTAGGGGTGGGAATAAATAATTCTAAATGATATTGATGCCATCAACGATACATTTCTGTTGTTTGGTCGAAAGACGGAGCTGATATTTATTTATTGCTCAACAAGTTACCGTCTCTGAACAGAATGAAACATGTTTAGCCTTCAGCATAGGTGACAGCTATTTCTCCCTACTGCAGTATTTTCCCTCCAGCAATGGTTTGGATCACTTGGGACAGCTTAGAGATTACAAAGAACAAGCACGGAAAACCTACCCTGATGACTTGAAGGGCGGGGCTTAACGTAGCAGAACGTAAACTTAGCGTTGCGAAGCATCAACCTGTAGGTGACCTTGTACAAGTACCTCGTCTTCCCTTGGAATCCATGGCTGGTTCAAATTACACCAATATTGGTTCTTCCACTGTGCAGCGTATAGTATACTAGTTTGTCTGTCAGATTTTAGTTTTAATGACACTGAAATGACGAATTCACTGATGGGTCCTCTCAGAGTCATTAGAAGGCATGTGCTAAAAATAAACAATAAAGAGAGCAGAGTAGGTGTGTTTAATGGGTTTATCAGAGCTTTTCCACTTAAAAGAAAAAAAATTTTTTCTGGCTTCTACACTTGAAAAACACGGCTGAAAAGAGTTGAGTTTGTGGACTGAAAAAGTAAAATAAATTAATTAAATTGCGTTCTCTTATTGGATCCTGTCATTTGGTTTTAATAAACTATAAGAAAGCTTTCAACTAAGAGCTGGACTAACATTTAGGCAGGTTTTGCACCGTTTCTGTGAAGTCGCCTGACATCACACCGTACATGCTGCTTCATAAACAGATATTACATGCCTAAAATTGATCCTAAGTCCATTAGGAGCAAAGTCCATGTGACTGGACCAACCCGCCATATTGAGTGTGGCACTTTACTGTTCAGTGTCTGGAACAGTCTGCCTCCTGCTGCGGTTGCGATGCGTCCACCTTTAACCCCAGGCGCTGCCCTCCTCCCACTTAGCGACTGACAGGATTCAGCTGCGGGGCCAATCTGCGGCACACAATTACCCCAGGATAAATGTGACCCTGGAATTGATTTAACACTTTGCTAGTGAACATTAGGGGAAATTGGTCAGAAGTGTGACACTTGGATGATGGGGAGGGTTCCTGCCGGGAGCCACATGACATCCATCCGCATGAGACTGGCGATAATGACAACGCATATTAGAGTCTGAAAGTGCTGGAAACAAATGATTCTCACAGTCTGCTGGAATTCAAAATGTTCATCAGCATAAATTCTCTCACGGCTGAGCTGAGCGATCCACTGGACAAATCAAAATGATAAATGTAGTGAATTTATGTTGTAACAGCACATGCCATATTCACCCATTCACACACAAATTAATTCACTCTGGGCAAAGCCATCGGGAGCATCAGGGCACCTCTCCAAATTGCCACATTTGAACATTTATGCTCACCCATTCACACATTGATGGAAATGTTGAGGGTTCAGTGTGTTGAACATGCAGACTGGAGGAGTCAGGGATCAAACCACAGGCCTTATTAGTTCACAACCAGCCACAGCCGCCTTGAATTAGCAGAGTGATGTGCCCCTTTTTCCTGCTGCCAGCAGACTGCAAAATAGCGATGTTGCAGCTTGTGTAAAACCACAATGTTGTGTCATTCAGAAGGTAGTGTCCTTGTTTTTTGTTTTTTTTTAATAACTAATGTTTTCTTTTAGAGATGGCAGTTAAGAATAGATGAATATAAGGGCAATAACACGTAGTAAAATGTCCTCAGGACTGGATCGGTCCTCTTTATTGATTTATTCTTTGAGTCCATTGGACTGGTGCCACTGATCTGTCAGGTCCCATGAATGTTTGAGGACAAATGGTAAATGAACTTGGATTTATATAACGGCTTTCAAGTCTGTGTGACCTCTCAAAGCTCTTTAAAAAAAACAAACCACCCATTCATACACATTCATAGATTGGCAGAAGTGTATTGTCATCTAAGTTGGAACTTAGGAAACCATTCACACACTGATGGCCACTGGGATTGCTATTGCCATGACGAGGTGTACTTGGTCTACAATAATGGTGGGTACATAACATATGATATGTTTGATAAGAGAAAAATGTCCATGTGGTTTCCAGTTTCCCACCAGAACATTACTATAACAAGTCGCTGCCCTACCCAAAGCCTTAACTAGTATTCAGCCACATATAGATGCAAATAAAGGTTATACAAACAACTAAACTTTAACGATACTGCTCATTTGTGCAGCCCAGTATAATGGTGAAACTGGATGGTCAGGACACTGTGCTTCTTGTAACCACAGTGTTTCTGCTGTGACACTGTGACTGCCTACCTTTAAAAATGATTCAACATGAAGCCCACAATGATCAATAATTATGTGATTTGTCTTTACCCTCCTTCCGAGAAAGAATGAAGTAGCCACAGGACACTGGAAAAATACTGCCCACTATTTGGTTGCTCTTCCCTGTCTGTAGCACATTGTGCATGTGAAGAGAAAGTGTAGTGAAACACTGACAGATTGTACATACGGTTCGAACCTATTTTTGCAGAGAAAAACGAGGTGAAATTGTGAATTTTTCAAGCAATTGTCTTGACGAGGTATCTGATCTTTTTGCATGAACCCTAAAACAGAAAGCACAAGAAATTGATAAATTGAAGGACATGTCTAACACTGTTTGACATAAACAACATATTAGAAAATATATCCCCAACCGTTTCATTTGTTCGAAGGAGATACTGGAAAATCTACAATCATTTCAGAGATAATCTTTGTCATTTATGAAGCTTTTTGTAGCCACAGTTTGGGGAACAGGTTTAATATGTCAATTGCGGAAGGCAGAGCTGCAGTTGGTAAATAAAAATAAATCGTCATAATCTTTCCTGACAGCAATACATGAGACAGACAGTAAGAAATGCTCCTCTGCTCCAAAACGCCTTCAGTTATAAAAGCAATATTGGAGAAACGACTCCAAGCAATGAACAAACGGCCCGATTCCTATATGTACCCCCCAGAGACCAAAACGATAACCCTACAGTTGGAGAAAAGCATGCAAAAAGAGAGATTTGGACTGATACTTGAGCTTCCTTTGAACGTCCATAAGTCCCATCTCTTCTCAATCTTACCAACTACACTTTAATGTTCACCAAAGTTATATGAAAACGCTGAGAGCTAGTGATCATTTCGATTCCTCTGAAATCCAATGGTTTCTATCCCCAAATGTCACTACATTGGATCATTTATACCAAAGAACTGCTTTGGACATTTTCTAGTGATTTAAAAAACTGCCACAAGTGGAAAAAACAAGCTCCTTCATATAACTAACGGGCACTCAGAGAGCTAACACCTTCATCAAGGCCTAACGATCCCTCGTTTGTCGGAGACACCGGCCTAAAATGTCATTAGGGCCTGACATTCACTTACAGGAAAAAGAATAGAAAGATGAAAATTATGACTATATAATTAATTACAAGTACTGTAACGTTTTATCATTTTCCCTACCGTTACCGAGGGATTCTTCCAAAATTTTTTGGTCATTTTGGTGATTTTGGATGGAAAATGTATTCAAGTTCACGTGCACAATGATCTCGACAATGGAATATACCCATGTGATGCTTGGTAGACAAAAACAGAAAAGGATTTTCTGATACATACCTCATGGTTGCACACTCAGACACAATATTACCGCCATTGTAACGATATACTCGCGGCTTCACTCCCTGTCACGGTCAATTTTCATGGTGAAACGGTTTTTCCTTACAACTGCTGCATTTTAGTTGCAAGCCAATTTCAGTGACAAGAACATCTACCTGAAACTACTTGAATTTGCATGCATCTTAGCGGCAGCTCTCATGTCACTTACCTGCTGCATGGCTTGCAGAGGCGAGGGGGCCCGGCGCACTTGTCAAGCGACTCTTAGCAGAGCAGTAATCACGCGCTGCGCGTCACGCCGTATTTGCAAATCCCCCATTTGCTCATGACTGCAATGAAAATGAATAAAAGCAAATGAGAAGATGAGTCAAAACAATTCCAGGGGGCAATGTTAAATGCAAATGAAGACAAACGTCACCCTGACTTAAGCCGCTGCTGCTGTCTTAGACGCTGGCAGACACGACACGTCTCCGTCAAACTGCATCTCTGCCCTCACTTTCAGTGGTGGAGGTTTACAGTGAAGATGTGCTCCAACATTTGCCGCCTCCTTTCCTCTGGATATTTTTCATCTTGGGAGGTTTACAGCCAAATCTCCCTGTAAACAAACTTATGCAAAGCGAAACATATTAGGTACCTAATTACTATTGATCTCATGTCTGTCTGCATTCTCGGAGTAAATTCATTTGGCCAGAGCTCTGCTCCTCACCAGCTGTGGTCTGAAAAGCTTTCAGGCGCCCGATTTACACAGCAACTACAGCCGGTTGAGCTTGGAATGCAGCCTCAGGATGTAGTCTGTGCCTTCATATGTGCTATCCAATTACAGTATCACTCAACCGAGGTACTTTTTAAATTATCATTCATTAGGCCGCTAAATTCTCCTCTTCTGAACGTGTTTCCAACCCTTTGGAGGCTATTGTAGCATTGTATTGCACACGTAAAGCCTCTTTGAATGTAGTTCTCTCCACAGCGAAGCCTGTCTAATTCAATCCCACTTCATACAGAAGCACTTCCCACAGCTTAAGCAGTGACTGGAATGCTATCTCCAGCATACACGCAGGCAGAACAGCTCTTTTTTTTTTTTTACCTGGGATGCAAGATAACTCTGTCCTCTGTGTTACGGATGGCTGAATGCGGCGTTGACGTTCTGTGAGGTTAAGAGTGGCATCACGTTGACGGGTGATAAACAATCTCTGGAGCAGATACGAATGACCGCAGCCATTAAGATGCCTGTGTGTTTTGTGAGCGTGAGGGCAGACTGTGTAAATGTATGTGTTAAGTTACAGAATACCAACATCATGATTGAAATTTTCATAATAATTTCCAAGTGATTATTTTAATGCACTTGTAAAGAACTACTAGTATGTAGAGAGAATCGATGTTTTAGTGCCTTCCATTAAAAGTAGGGCCGTGCAAAAATATCAATGGAGTCCATTATTGCAATTTTCCACAATAGTGTACCAATAGTCCCACTATTACAGTTTTTTTTGTTGTGAAAATATATAAAATGGCCTTCAAATTGACCGCAAACTCTATATCTGTTTCAAGCAACCTCCATTTCTTCTCCTGTAGATGCTGCAGCCAGTAAGCAACAACGGGCCTCGTGCACCAATGATTTCTTATAAAGAGTTTGTCCTTAGGTAAGAGCAGAATCTATGAGCACTCTTACGCATATTTGATTGCTGCCCTGTTTGCCAGTGTGTAAACAGAGAACAGCTAAGATAATGTTTCATTCCTGTTAAATGGGTAGAAGCTATAATAGCCTTCCGCAGCCAAATCAGAACTATATGGATTTTACAATCAGTGGAAGCCACAGTGTGCTTTGTCTCGTATAAAACTGGGATGAGACATGGTGTCCCTGTTGCTTCAACTATATGATGTGCATCCCAACCAAGTCCTGGGACCAGGCAGCAGGCGTGCTGTTTAAAACGTTGAGGTGAACTAAAAGGTGCACTAAAAGATTTCAGTTGTACGCAGCCCCATAGGGTCTCATGCCGATTTTTCTGGCATTGGAAGGGCGTTTACGTATACTGGTTGAGATCAACTGGCGCACGCCTTCTGCTTACCAGGAAATGGGACTTGTCATTATAAGACCACAGGCTCCAAAAACTCTGCAGTTTAGCATAGGTTTAAAACTGTTTCATTAATCTGACCAAGACTTTTGTTTGGACTTCTCTCAGGTCTTTTCTTAGGAATAATTTTAGAAAGTTTATGCTGAATGAGGTCCATTATCTTTAAAACCCAACTGAAACCCAGCTCTGAACTGTTCGGTACAACCTACAGCTTTCATTTGCCTCAGCAAAGACAATCACATTTTTTCAGTGGCTTTTTTTCATTTGTTGAAAAAAAATAATTTGTAAGTTGTAAGTTGAGTATGTACAGGACAGTACAGGTACAGGTCCTTGCTGATATGACTGTGCTGTGATGAAACAGGTCAATGTGGTACTGAGAATAACTTTACTTATCAAATGTTTATCTGTATCTATATTTCACACATTGATAATGGCTTTATATACCATTTTGTTTCAAATCATGTGGAACCTTAAAAGCCAATGCTGATATACATAGTGAAAGAAGCTTAAAGGGACAGTTCACCCGAAAAAAATCCAAAATATATATTTTTCCTCTGGCCTGCTGTATTTATAGATCCAGATTGTATCTAGATTGCATTTTTCTTTTGCTGCCCGAAGTTGTATTTAAATAAATATTTGAAAAACAGCACAGAAATGTCTCTTTCCAGAAATCATGACTCGGTTGCTCGAGATAGTCCACAGACAGAACAATCCAAGTGAACCACGGGAGAACATGGTTGCTGTTGGGGGTGGGAACAAGAATAGCAAATACTCTCTACTCTGGTGTAAATTTCTGTGAGAGAAATATTGCTATACACTGTAACATGGAGCTGTGACACAGTTTTGCTCATTTGCTGTGGTAATTAACCAGGCAATATGCCAGGCAAAGCCATAACAGCAGAAAATTCTATACTGCTTCACACTTTGCAAAGAGGATGCACCGCCTTCAGATGACTGAGCAGATGAATGGAGTGACACCTGCGCAAAATAAATGACACTGAGGGAGAAAACGAGTCCAATTTCACCAAAAAGCACCTTAGGACTCTGACACATCCTCTCACGTTGAACGTACTTGTTTGTGGCAATTTTTCTTGGCAAATCAGAAAAGAATCTTTAAAGTTGAAGTTGTGTTTAACGATCATGCAATAAAATGCTCCGTTTTCTCAATGATAACTCTAGTCTACTGCGTCTTTTCTTACTCTAACTTTGTACTTCAACGCTGTGAAGGTTTCAGCCCACCAAATAACTCACAGTTTGAGGGGTTTACTTTGGAACATTTTGAAGCGCAGTGAAGGCTGAGCAGCGATGCCATCCTGAAGCCAAGCTTGTACAAGAACAGTAGCAGGGAAAGCATTAATTTGTTCGCTGATGTGGTCGGCTGCAGGTTACTACGTGTTGTGACATGCGTGGATCTCAGGAAGCTAATGCTGAAACCATGTTGGGTTAATTGATGCAGTAAAAGTATTCCTCTCCAAGGCTCCTTCGCACCGGAAAGAAAGAGGCCTCATAAATAATTTGGGAATTGTTTTAAATGGCATTACACAGCAATACGTTTAATTGGAACGATTAGGCGCTGCTTCAAGTAATCTGAGGAGGAACAGACCTGAGAGTGGACGGCAGAAGAAAAGAAATGTGAGGAAAACCTTGACTTTATTTTTCTTATTGCTTATGGACAAATAATCGATGAGGTGATTGATGTTTATATGAATCTTTACAATGTTTGTAGACGTAAAACGAGCGAATTAAGTGTTGTTTGTGGATTTAGCGGTGTTTTGTGTATTTGACATGTCTCATGGCTGAATGTGTTCTGAAAATGGAACACTTCATTCACGCATTTCACTCAGCTTTTAGGCCGCTAATTCACTTTTTCATCAGGTTTTAAGATGTAAATCATGATTTTGACTTTTTTTGTACTAAAACACACAACATAATCAAAATAAGTGGTCATTTTAATGGCTGAGGAGTTCTGCTTTTGTTCTGCAATCCACCAATGAGAGTCTCTAAAATACAAATTCAGACAGCCTGAGTCTTCTGCACAGAAAAGCTAAAGAGCCAATCTTAGCAACTTGCGGAGGTGAGGCTTAACAGCTCTTCCTTATTTCCTATGAATCCGTGTCTGGCTCAGATATGTATGGCTGAATGTTAGAACTTGCCACTGTGCGGTGTATAGTAGACTCGTTTAAATGTAGGAAAATGACAGAGAAGGTAAACTCAGGCTCACTCACACTGTATATGAGGGGCAGAGCGTTGAGTGGACACAGGGCTGAAGTCGCACATTCATAGATCTCCCCAACCTAGATGAGGCAAAGGTGTAGAATTACATCCAAGGTATTTTAAGGCTGAAACAAATTACGTAATATTACGAAACACAAACACATTTACAGGGGCTTAATCAGTGGCTCAAGTAGATCATTCACTGCACCGAACAAGAATTTGTCTTCAATAAGCAACAAGTTATGTCATCAAAACGAAAAAAAAACAGTGTTATGTTGCATCGACCAGGACCATTATTTGTAGTGACAGCACTTCCTTAGACACCCACTGTGATTTCTGTGAAAAAAAAGGTGGCAGTTAATTCTTTCTCCCACCTTGTTTTTCTGATGTTCATTTAAGTTGCCTAACACATTTCCAATCTGGTACTTTACCTGTGCTAACTTTATCATTTCACACTGTCATTTATTTCCACCCTCTGCTTACCATTGTACAAAAAGTCTAACAATACACCCCAATATGAGTGATGCTGCCTTAATGTGCTGGTGACATCAGTTAGATTCTTTGCTGAAGTGTCCAGGCAACTGAGTCATGCTATCTAGTTCCCACCAATGCTAAATTAATCAAAACCAAACTGATAAGAAACATTAAGTATTTGACAAACATAAGTGTGATAATATAACCAAAACTATGAATGTATTTAAGGTGTACATAAAAAAAGACGTGCCACTGGTGCTCTTCATTTCTGGGATCCTTCTAGTCTTGTTAAAGCAATCTAAAGCACTCGACTGGGTAATGACTTAAAAAGTGTTCATTTACTCATCACATTTCTTACTTTAACATCATACCTAATGGTTCCAGTCATCAATGAGAGCAAGCACATGTTGACATTGTGGTGCTCCATAGGTTTAGGCCAATAGTCACACAATCAGTATGGACAGCAGAAGGGTATTGGAAACAAATTATGAACACACTATAACTTAAAAACAGGCGGATTTTTAAGCAAGTTATAGTGTTTTGTGAAAGATAACAGTTACATCGGAAAGGAGCAAAACTGATCCCATCGCTGCTGTCTGACTAAAGGCACTCTATGCAGAACAGTGGCTGCTGAACGTCATCCTCCACACAATCCCAGCGGAGGCACTCGAAGCAGCAATCGTGGTGAGAGAGCAGGGACAGATCAGGCACCGTCGAGGTTCTTATCCATCCCTAGAGGCAGGCGCACATCCAGTTGGCAAACTCTCAGATCACTGAAGATAGAAAGGAGCAGTTTGACGGCCTTTTTTCTTGCTCATACTCGGGCAGACAGGTCCTGTTGACAGGGCTACATTCGTGCAAATTTTCAGTGGGCGAGTATGTGATCATGACTAGAGGAGGGTAATACCCATATACCCACTGCAGGCAATCATGCAGATAGGTTCCTCCCTTCTCACTCAGTCTTCTCAGAGTTGGACATTGGATATAAATCATTGTCTCCTGAGAGATAAAACCTCTTGCATTCTCTCATTCTGTCTTTTTTTTCCTTGCAATGCATGTTGACTTTAACAATACTGTACAGGGGTGTTGACAATATGTTGAAGCTACAAGTTGAACATTATACAGAACACAACATACAGAGGCTTTTGTAATGGCAACCTGGGTGATTCACCACTTCATAAAGTGAAATATAGGAACTATTGAATGAACTGTCATTATATTTGATGCAGAGAGTCTTTTCATTCCCTGAGTGTTGCAGTATACCCATACCAACAATTGAAAACAGTGATTAAAAATGATCGATATCATGCAAAAACATGATGATAATAATGTGTAAATATTGCTGGTATTTGTTTTACAACTTCATCTAGTTGCATTTTCACTATTCATTATGTGCAGTTCTTCTCTATGTACACTTACGGTTAAAGTCCAGCTGAAACGAACGTTGGAGAGCATCTAAATGCCATGTTGTGGTGTGTTTCTACTAAAATGGGAAAGAACCAATCACGAGATAGAGGGCGCCACTTAACGCTGGGAAGAATCTGGATAGCAGGGTAACTACAGCAACGGTCATAGTGCCGGTGGTGTAATTTCACGTGACGTGTGGTTTTACTGGAAGAGGACAATATCAGAATTTAATATAAAAATACAAGAAGAAATGTGTTTTTAGGCATTTATCATTCAATAGGCGACAGTGTGATGGAGGATGTGATCTAATTGGGTTCAAATTTGTTTTCTTTACTTCAGGTGGACTTTAAGGTTCTCCTCTTTCTCCCTGCATGTGTAATTTGATTTAATTAAATTATGTTCTCACCCAGATTTGGTTAATGATATTGGCAAGATATTGGACCTGTGGATTCTTTTGGTCCATAACAATCTTCAGCCAGCAGCCTTGGCGATACGCTGCACACAAATTCGACAGTGATTCGGCAGAAAGAGACCGTAGCTCAGCGTCAGAAAAATATAAAAGACATCTTATAAAACATATGAATCTCCAAAAGTTGCATAGGCAACACAAGTGTTACAGTGTGGCAACAGACAGCAGATGCCTACAGTCGAAGGCCACAGATTCACCCCTGGATTTCTGCACACACTGCTCTGCCAACTTCAGACATGATTGTTGAGTCTCTCTGCTGAAGAAAAAAGAGCCAGTGTAACAGTGTACCAAATGTAGATTTTAAAATTTAATCCGCCTTTCAATTAAACATAGGACGAAGCGGCAATGGGACTTCAGTATGAATGGATAGTCTGACCAAAAAAGGGGCCAAGAAGAATGTTATGGCTTTTATGGATAAAAGATTTATATGACGCTGTTTGTATGATGATTGGCATTAAAATTGTATCGTGACTGTGTAGATTTAAAGCAGCACTTTTGTGTCTTTTATATCTACGGTGTTCTATTGTTGTTTTAGCTTCAGACAAAGACCACATTTTGCTATTTTTACATGTGGTTGATAAGAGTTTTTCAGAATTTCTTTGACCATTCATTCAACCATTGTCATTTATGTGCTTACATTTCTTTCATCTATAATTCTACAACAATTGGCTACATGATTAAATGTTAATTGCCTTTATTTTACTGACAAAAATGAGAGAACAATAAGTCACAAAGTCTCATAGCCTAGCAAAAGATGCTGTCTGGTGGTCTGGTGGTGGAAGATTCTTCTCTATCACTGTGTCCAAGTGGTAAAACAATGTCCCGATAAAACACTACTACACAATTTATACCATCTGTTATATTACACAAAGGATTTATCATTATTATCCCTTCTTTTTGTTAAATATATTGTTTGTTTTTGTATTTATTGTGCATTTTTGTCCGGTCCTGTCATTAATGTTCTTGTTTTCACAATAAAAAAAAAAAAACAACTCTCTAAAAGTAGCTAAGTAAGTTAAAACTTATAAAAAGACATATATTATACATGCATAACATATATTTATTAATAAATATATAAGCATGAATAATAAATAAAATATCTTCACCTCATTATATTGGAATTTAGAATTTAATCATATACAGTTCGCCTTCTTAATTCAAGCAAGTAGCTTAAGCCGTTGGCTGGTGTTTCCATCAAATACAACAAAATCCTTCTTGAAAATCAGTCGCAGGAGTCACAGCTGCTACATTCCAATATGAAAAACAAGATTCAACTACTAACAGCCAGAATGTTGGACTGAGCAAACTACAGTTTGGTTATAAGTGTGCTTATTTACTGGAGGTACACCATGACCCCCATCTGTGGGGCTATTGTGTGTAGGGGGAGTGGTTTATAAAGACCACCATTTGTCCATTCAGTGTTTTTGTATGTAAGTTTTGTGACCAAAATTAGCAGTAAAAGTCGTGGCTGAGGATTTCTGCTTCATGGTGAGATACATCCACATGAAAGGCTGAGAATGAGAGGTACACGAGAGGAAAGATAAAGACAAGAGAAACAGAGAGCTGAGCGCTCAAGGCCAGGTACAAAGGAACATTCCACTTCAAGTAAGTCTTCAGTTCTTGTTTCTGCGTGTTTCCTTTTTTTTTTTTTTTTTTTCCCATCACGAGTGTGTTTGCTTGGTTGGACTCTCCTGCATTCAACAACAATCCTCGCCAAAAGAATAAACGGGTAATGTGCACAAATAAGCAGCAGGCTGTACATGCTGACAGTCCATCAAGCTAAAAGAGGAAGGATGCTCTGCATGGAAATGATGCTCTGAATGTGGAAGCGTGCAGAGCTAATCAGTGAGGCAGAAATAAACAGGAGACTTAAAATGTGTGGAGGAGGCCTCTCCTCATGTATGGAGTGAGGCGCCTGTGTATTTTTGCTTGAATTAATCCAATTCCAACTAGTCCTGTTCACTAATTGAAACCCCTCTCCTCGGGTAGGAATTACATAAATTTTTCCGGACAGAGGCTGTTATCAAAATGCAGCGTGCCTACTCTGCTAAATAAAGGTCTGGTAGTGGGAGGCTGCAGCACACCACAGCTGCATATAAAAAGGTTTTAGATCCATTCCCATTATGCTTTTGGATACATAGTGACCTGGCCTTCACCGTGTACAATGGAGGTCAGTAGGAGAAGTTCAGCAATGATTATGAAATCAATATCGTTCCACCTTTTACGAAGGTAATCATCGGGGCAGCTGCTCGTCCAAATACATCAGATTTTTCCCACCGCAAAAATCTGATTTGAAGAAAGAAGAGGAAAAGTAAAGAACAAAAAGTTGGGAAACCCTCTATAAAGGAGCATCCTGTCCATAAATAAAAGCCGTTTACCATTAACAAAGACGGTAGATGAGGCAAAGATACCCTTTTACGCACTAAGCTAATGAAGTTGCTGTGGTTTCCTCTTCGGCCCATTTCCACTTGGCAATTTTACAGAGGGCTGTTGTATTCCCATACCAATGTGATATAACACTAGATACTTGGGTGGGGAGATAAATCAAATTAACTTGATTCATTAGAGTTATTTTTTGGATAATGGGAAAGATTCTCAAAACGCCAAATCGAGATTTCCTCCTTCACGAGCCAGTGCCAGTAATTCGTTGGCGTTACCCCAAAGGGAAAGGGTTAGTGGTGTTTCAAACAAACAAACACAAGTAGCAGCAATAGCAACAAACCTATTCTTTTTTTTTTTTTTCTTGCATGACCTGGCAGGCCAGGTGGAGGGAAACTAGGGACGTACTTTTGTTACTCATCAGGTAAGACACAAACTACTGTCTGCCTCCAGACACATTTTAAGTCAATCCCCACTAATACAGTGATAAATTTCATGTCTGCACGTTCTACCACTACAAAAAAAAGAATGAACATGACACAGATACAGGAACTAATTCATCAGTGAACTGTCTTTGTTCTTGATCTGTGTCTGCTATTGACCCTGATCTCGCAATTTGTCTGTATGCCCTAGTGGTTACTCAGTGCACCAAAATACACCCCCCCACCACCGCTCAAAATCGTCCAGAGGCTGAATGCCCTGGTCTTCTCTAGCCAATTTCCCCACTTCACTGCAGGATCCCTTTGAAGAGCACAGATCCCGTCTTATTAATAAGGAGGAAATTAGGGGAAACAGGGATTTTGACTGGCCTTAATTCATTTGACGGCTCATTAAAATCCAGTCTAGAAATGCCCATGCTCAGTCTAAACGTGAGTGGGCAGCCTACACTTTAAGCCTACACTTCTGCTCCAGCCTTCCAGAGGATTTAGTGTGCAGCCCCAGGGATTGCACAGTGAGATCCTCCAGCAGGAGCTACCAAATGTTATTCTAAAATAAAAAAATTAAAAAAAACACAAAAGAAATGTCAACCCATCGGGGCCTTGAGTTTAATTTGATCCCGTAATGATTCCATTAAGGCTACCACAGGCGTGCACCAAAGAAACATTTGTAATTGGCTGTCCACTTGCACCACAGTCCACTATATTAAACCATTTACATCAGAACACTCTGAATCAAGTCTGCCATAAATACCAAGTGCTTCATGCTTTAAGTCAAGTTTAAATGCTTTCCTATAAAGACACATCTCATTCCGCATCTCATTCATTCAAAACACAAAACGTGATGCCACATCTCCTGACGTACTTTATACATTCAATAAGTAAAGAGATCGGAGTATTAATAATCTATTGTCTCAAATACAACAATTGATTGGAATTCTTCCCCACCCCCGTCTTCAACCCTTCCTCTCTACAATCTCAGCAGCGTAACTAGAAGAGCTCTAGCCAGAGGAGGTAAGCAGTTGAATGCTTTTGAATTGGATGAGAGTAAGAGCCGGCACACACATACAGCTGAACTGGACATCTGCGAGCACCCATCGTCTTAGTGTTTTTGGTGAGCCCTGCACCGACGGCATTGTCTGTCCTCACCTGCGCGTTTTCCAGCCAATTCATCACGTTGAATGGGAGTCTGGTCAAGCAGTGAGACAGACCGAGCGCACAAGAAAAGAGACGAAAGTGACAAAAAGGCAAAGCTTTTGTGCTCTGCCAAGGGCTGATAAGCGCATTGCCATTCTCACCCATTCAACAGCGATATCGAGTGAACAAGCGCAACAAGCAATCGCTATTCTGTTTACAGTGTTTATCTCAGCGGATGGGTCTTCCGGTTTTTGCGCTTGCGCAGGTCCGCTAGAACTTCTTTTGCTTTGGGGTTTATGACGCAGAGCGTCACATCAGGTAGGTTTGTCCCAGTTCCAAAGTTTTAATTCATTGTCACAAACTGATGACCTGATCTGACAATTAGATAATCCAGTAATGTTGAACATGTGTCGGCCTACTGTAGGTGACTATACGCACAGTGAAACACTCGCCTTGCTTAATCGCTGAAAAAGGCTTTGTGATTAATATTTGGAGTCCTGAAAGAAACACCCCTCAAATGCAAATGAGTACTTTGCTTTGGTGCAAATTCCTATTATTTAGCTGTGTATTATTACGCTATTAGGGTTCCCGCGCTTCTTTAAAAATCCTAGATAGCAGTAATTTTATGGTTTTGGAAAAACCCGTCTTTATTTTCTAACATTGGTCTGTTTTCCTTTAGCCAGGAGAGCGAAACCTGACTGTACTGCCATCCGAGGATGCAGCTCATGTTCAGGATTTATTAACATTTAACTCATATTTTTGTATGATAGCATTTTGAACTGGCTACTTTTGGTTATTTTGTCAAAAACACTGTGAAGACACCTCAAGTTTTGTCACTGGTTATGGGTTCCAAAGGGCCCAGGCAAAGTAAACGTCAAAACGGAGCATATCGCTGATGACGAAACAGGGTCAAAAGTTTACAAGTTCAAGTCAAGTGAGCCTATTTCCCTTTGGTTCAATTGTATTTGGAAACTTAGTAATTTTGCGTGCAAATAGAGTTCACTTGGTGAGCAAACAGGAACGGCAGGGTGCCTTGTCTCTTTGATCTGGATCTCTCCCTAAATTCAATCACTTAAAAGAAAAATAAAATTGGGGTTCACAGACAGACAGACAGAAAAACAAATGCTGCTAAGAACAACTTTGGCGGAGGTAATTACCAGCAGTTGAAAGCTAGGTAGTAAAATGACGATAATGCCTGAGATAAAAGAGGCTTCTTCTGGTTTTAAACAACTTGAACTTCCTTTTGGAAAAAAGCCTCTGATGTGAAGAAAGATCAGTCAAACAGGAAGTGGATGGATCAGGTCAGCTTAAACACTGTTTGCTCAGAAATGGGTCTTTGTTCCCAAACCTAGCTAGGGTCCCAGGGGTCGCAGAAAACTTTCCCCTGATGTGCGACCCCGCTTTCCAGTGCTGTATAAGCGTATTATATATAAATACAAGTGATAAAATGTAGTATAAACACAGACTAATATATCTTGGTGAGTGGAAAAAGTCATGAGATCTATAAATGTGGGTATAATGTGACATCTCTTGTCTCAGTTTCGTCCTCTGTTACTAACCTTTAACCAATGCATTAGCTCCAGAGCACCAAGAGACATGACTAATTCATCATTCATCCTTATCAATTCATACTTCTCGTGTTGCCACAGTACAAACAGAGCCCCCTCCACTATACACGCTGTCTTCCGTGTCCTCTGTGTTTGGTACGTTTGTGCTGAGTCACGCCTTCTCCGAGCTGCAAAGAAATGCCGTTCGCGACGCTCGACGGTAAATGAGCACTTCAAAACAAAACGGTACACGAGGGTCAGCAGCGTTGGGGGTTTGTGTAAACGTTGAATTGAAAGAAGCAGGCCGGCGAGCGGCCGCTCTCTGTGTGTGACATCAACTCATCCCTATTACCTGTTTATCATGCAGCCGCTCAAAGTGTTCACTTCTCAAGCTGCTGCTGTAACACTAATGAAGCTGTGTATTGATTCGGCAGGAGAAGAAATAACACCACAGCGGATACTAGAACTCAATAAGCATGCTTTCTCCTTTGGTTTTGATCATATTTATTCAATTCAGTGTCCTAGAATTTGCATATTCCTTTTTATTTTAAGTTTAAAATAAACATTTGACCTTGCAACAAGAATCTTACAGATGCACAAGAGAAGATGGCAATTACCCTTTTATATTGTTGTCTTAATAGCGTGTATGAAACATGAAGGTTTCACCTCATGTTTTGTGGCATTGTTTTTTAGGTAGATACCGGAACGCTTTTTCAATACAGCCCATGACTTTTCAGCTGATGTAAAAATTTCAAATACCTCAAGTGACAAACTTTGGGATAAGAACACCAATCGAAAATGTGAGAATAATTTTCAATCTGATATCCCAGCACTGCTGTTTGCACACAGTGTAGGCCAGTCAGTGCCAGAGGGGCGACACAAACAGCTAAATGATCATCATCAACGCTAATATTAATGAGAGAAATTAAAAATTAAGGAAAAGATCATCTAAAATAAGTGGGATTACGTCATTATCAGGCAATACCTAATGAATAGACATAAACGCTGCAAGATTTTTGCATTTGCCCTGAAGCCTGTTGGGTAAATTGGTTCTTCCTTGAGACACAATTTACGGAATTTCACAAAATCATCAACAGGCACCAGCAGTAACGCGGTCATCATACCAGACTGCAGTAAAGCTCTAAATTTGCGCTATTACTTCCAGCCGGTCTGCGTTCTGCCATGAGTTTGGGTAATGAACATGTCTACAAGCGGCTGAAATGAGTTTCCCCAGGTTCCTTCACCTTATCCCTAACAGCTTTGGAGATAGGATGTAGGGCTCAGTCATCTGGGGAGAGCTCAGAGTCGAATGCCGCTCCTCCGCATCGAATGGAGCTTCCTGGACGTCTCCTTTTGGAGGTCTTCCAGGCAACGAATTTGCCGGAGGGATTATACACCCCATCTGACCTGAAACTGCGTGGGAAGAGCTGGAAAGGGAGGAATGTCTGAAATGCTCTGCTGAGCCTCCTGCCGCCCCAACGCGATCGTGGATAAGTAAAGCATAATCGATGGATGGATAGAAGTCATCAATGGCGTACAAACATCAGCAAACATCAACATCGGGCGACTTTCATCCAGTAACGTTTGTAGTCTTACTCACATGAGCTACTGTCATAGCTAAGTGTTGGTAACAAAATGACTTGGTTAGGTTAGAAATGAAAAAATACACCACGGCTCATGTTAAAGTCCATCTATATCTAATGTGTAGTTCTGCTTGTTTTCATTCATTTTATTTTCACAACAGCCTCAGCATGAGTAATGACATTTCCTGGGTTTATTTTATTGAAGAAGAAAGCATTTTAGTGTCTGTAGGTTTCTCTATTTGCCTGTTTTATACTTCTGCAATGTTCTACAGCCTTATTTTGAATAATGGCAACATTTTCTTTTATTGAAGGCTGCGGTTTTCTCATTTTTTCTGACACCTTGTTTTTGTCTTTGTGTGATTAGTGATCTCGTATAGTTGGAATTTTGTATATATGTATATATAATTATTTTGTTGTTGTTGTTTAAAGAAGTAATTGTAATAGGTTTAAGGCACAAACAGGCCAGCTGTAGGCCTGATATCCTGACCTGTGCTTCTCTGATGTACAGTATAGACACAATGGTGGGCCACAGTATGTCGCTAGAATAAGCTAATAAAAATAATATTTTTAATCAAAAGCATTTTGCAATCACACGTCAGTCACACATCACATTGCAACTCACGCAATCTAAATGTCAAAAAGCCGAAAAGAATGCATCCTAGTTCATATAGTTGGCGTAGATGTGTTAAAACGTATTCCTACATCGGCTTATTAATATACCACATTATTCATTAATGCATATTTAGATTTAAAAACAGAAGTCGGGTTTATTTGTGCAGCGCTTTTCAAACATTATTATGTGAAAACAAATTATGTGTCTATAATCTTTGAAAAGTCATTTTTTTGAGGCACCACTTTCTATACTTTACACCGGATTACTTATTACTTACCACAATTAAATAAAACAACAACTTTGTCGCCCCTTTGGGAAATTAATTTTTCACTGTGTTAGTAATTTCATATCCACGTGTCCCCACAGACTGAAGTAGAATTCAAAGAGTGGAGAGCGACTGATGTGCGAGGGAAGGAAACGTTTTTTATCCTTCTGCCACCAATTCTCCAACCTGCTGGGAAATGGCTGACAAAAACTCGGCTGTCCAACATAAAGTCTTAAACATTGTTCAGGCTTACAGTATAATCTAGCACAGACCCGCGAGAATTGCTTCCATATATGTCTTTGTTGTATGTGTCACAAAGAAAAGAAAACTTTATATTATTTAAAAGTGTGCAATCAGTGTTGACTTTCTGCTTTATTTCCTCCGAGTATCATCCAGTTTTTTAAATGAGAAACGAGTGTTTCAGACAAGAATCTCAATGTCGATGAGGTGGCTTATTCGGCACTTGCTGACATATATACGGTGTCAAGTACGCAGGTTAGTGAGCTGCGGTGGTACCGCACTGTCACCGTGGAGCTCTGCCTCTCCCTCAAAGCTCCACTCCACATCCCGCATGCTGAGATTGGCTGGCCGAGCGAATTGGACGAACCCCACCCAGACAAAAAAATAACAATTCTTGCTTCACATTAACAAAAGCCTGTTGAAACGTCTCTGCTAGTTGGATTTCATATGATTTACCTTGTTGGTGGCCGGTCAGTGGGCTCATCCAGTTCTTGAAGCATGGAATTAAAATGACCCTCGGTCCTTAATCTGTGTCACTTAAGCGTGTGCCGTTTCAGGACATGGGACACTATATATGATAACTATATGGATAATTCAAAATGCTGCATGAGTTTTGGTATGCAGTTAGGTCAGGAAGTAGTTGGACTGATGCAGTTTTTATCATTTTGCCTCTACTCACCACCACAATGGATTTAATATAAACCATTCAAAATTTAATCCAAGTGCAGACTTTCATATTTAATTATATTTAATTACCATTTGGGAATTTAAGCACTTTTATGAAGAGTAGCTCCATTTTCAGGGGCTCAAAAGTATTTGGGCAGTTGACTGAAGAGCATTTTCATGGCCAGGTGTAGTCCGTTCTCTCATTGTGTCAAGACAGATAAAGCAGATAAAACGGTCTGAATGTGAATTCAGGTGTTGAATTGGCATTTGGCAGCTGTTTGACTGGAATAAGTCCAAGGAGTTTAAGCTAAAAAACAAAATCAGTCTATCAGAGAGATGGCAAAAACTGTACGAGTGGTCAAATCAACGATTCGGTCCATTCTTAAAAAGAAAGAATGTACTGGTGAGCTCAACAACATCAAAAGGCCTGGAAGACCACAGAAGGCAACTAAAGTGGATGATGGCAGATGGCTTTCACTGGTGGGAAAAAAAAACAACAACCCTTTCATAATATCGAGACTAGTCCAGAATACTGTGGGGAAGGTAGGCAGTTGTTATAGTCTACAATGAAGACATGCTGTCATGAATGTAAATACAGAGGGTTTGCTAGAATGGCAGCAGAAGGTGAAGCATGACAATCTGATACAATGTTGCTCACAGACGTAAAGAGACAAGGAAGGTGGAGAAATTAGACACAGGTGCAACACATTTGGGCAGGGCGGACGGCAGGACACAGGTGAAACGGAGGGTATTCTCGAAGGAGGGAAAACTTCAAAGGGAATGTAAATCAAGATGAGGCATAAGAGAATAAATTCTAACAATGAAGGAAACAGACTGAAAATGGCAAACACAAGTAACACCACGACAGATGATAATAGCATCCAGGTTTAGCAGTAAAGCCACTTGGAAAGACCAAACGGCATGTGATCAAATTCAAACAGTCCCAGGGGGATGGTGATGTCGATGGTGTCTCGGAATGGGGGCATCTCAACGTGCCATTAACCGCTGGCAAGGTCATGAGTGCAAAACCCCTCTGCTTGACTCAGACTGGACAGTGGGAGAAGTCAGCATTTAGTTTCACCGTAGGTAATCAAGATCTCCAGCGACCATCCCTTCTTTCAACTGTAGGTGCAGCCCAGGGACTGTGGCTGTCTCTAATAATTCCCTGTCCTAGCATACCTGCAAGTAGTATCCTCTTTTCTTTTTCTCATTATTTTGTCTTTATTTTGTTCATCATAGTTGTTGTAGTTTTCACAGTTCTTTCAGTTATGAAACACACAATTGTCCTTTCTATCTTACATAAGCTTCTCTGACTCACCTCCCTGTCTGTTCTTCTCGCTGCCATCTCTCCCTTGTGTGTAACTCTCACACCAGTCAGATTGTGCTTCAGAATCCTGACATTTGATTGGCCAAAAGGCATCATGTCAGATTATTTACAACCCTTGCATCTGGTCTCTATTTTTACAAAAAGGCACTTCATCAAAATGTGAACATTTTTGCAAAAGAATTGGTTATGTTTGGGTGCGGTTAGGACGGCGTCTGAGTCCAGAACTTGCCCACCTACTGACCTCTGTAGCGGGGGACGCTACATGAGGGGTCTTTGTTAAGATAATTGCGTTTGCCGGCATAATTGTGGTTTGAAGGAAAAACTAACCCAAAATGTTTACCGTGTATAGCAAAAACACGAACCATGGCTCAGACCTTAATGCAGCCTTTGAGGTTTGAAAGCACCTTCAGAGAATCACACTTATTTGTCCCCTTTCCTCAGCTCCATCTGTCCGTCTGAGGACAGCTGGAGAGTGCTGGAAATTGTGAGGGTGACCCTGGCTATGGATAAAACCGCTTCAATCTACTGTTGTCATTTTTTTTTTACTCACCTCACCCACCTGTCAACTGTCAAATAAAAGCCTAGAATAAATACGTATACAATTAAATTGCGTCTGTAGAAGGAGCAAATAGGGTAAAAAGCTGGAAAATGCGCAACATTTTAATCTGTTTTGAGTGCTAGTGACGTCTCAGCAGATGCAGGCCGGAAAGGGAAACGTTTCTGTCAACCTGGCCAGCCCCCAGAGCATCGATGTTCTGCTCTGTGAATGATCACAGCCGGGCTCTGACAGGACTGTCAGGGCTCACAGAGTCTTTTACTGGCCACTCAGGAGAGCGCTAATATGTCTATCGTAATGGACGGACAAGTGGCATGTCTCGCTGTCCATCAGGGTCCCCAAGGGGACCCTGGAGCACAGGTCATTAAAGACTGATCTACAACAAGGGCTTCTGCTGGCCGGGTGGACAATTAGTCATGTGTCATATATTAATCCTGCTGCAAGTATGTGTATCTAAGCCATTAGCATCGCTGGCTACGAATCCGCACTTCTCACAGACATGATGAAAGCAAGGTTGTCTCTTTTATCACAATGTTGTATGCAGTTTGACTTCAGAATTATTGCTAATAGAGATGAATCCTTGACTTTGGGGATCCTTTGAAATTTGTTCTAACTGCCTCATAATGTGAGCATTGTGGGTCCTGAGTGAAATTTGAAACGAGGTGAATGGCCTTCTTGTTCATTGGACATGAAGAAACTTGAATTTTCATTGTATGTCATTATTATAGCAACTTTCACTCAAAGGGAAATATTTGAACTTTTGCTTAATAGGCACACAAAATGTATGGAGGTTTAGGACGAGAACAGATAGTATTGGTCTTGAGAGACGTATATTTACAGTATTTCCTACTCAGGATAAATTGTAATAATTGCAGTGGTCTACTAAGTTTTAACACGACACCAGTTTTCAACAGCTTTGTATTATCACAATAAGGATAGTATGTGCCAATGAGTAAAAATGCCTCATTTGGGGACCTTTTAATAATAAATAGATCAACGGTGTTAAATTGCATGAACTACTCACATAGTAAAAATACAAATTTATATTTAGTTGGTGCCAGTGGTGGCTAGCCAATAAAGGGGGCACATGAGTCATCAACAATTGTACTCTTTTCGAACATTTTGAAGGCTGACCCCACCCTGAAACTCTGTCCTCTTCTTCTCAACTTGTAAGAAAATGTAATGGAGGGGTGAGAGGGAACACAGCTCAGTGTGCTGTGGGCAAAGTGTCGCATTTATGCTGGATACACTAAAGACAGAGGTAGCTAACTTCAATAATGACGGATTTCCCTGGGAAAAACGGTATTCTCAGGTCAGAACGTAGCCCTGACTAAAAAACACTGATCAATTAGAAAAAGCAGACAAATCCACAAACAGGCAAAGCAAAAAACAAAATCCGATAAAAAGAAAAGGCAAGGGATATAGAAGACAGAAAAGCTCCACAAAGCTCATAACACAAGGGACTGACACAGAAGAATGTTGGAAAGAAGCTATATGACAAAGACAGAGAAACACACATGCTTAAAGGATGGAGGAGCTAGTTCGACTACTGGGCCAATCCCAGGACACATGTGAGAAACATGAGGATTAAAGGAAAGGAAACACAAGGAAGCAAACACAAATAAAGACAGGACAAGGAGGAAAAAAAACCCTTCAAAATAAAAGAGGTGACCAAGTAGAAACAATAAGACAAATGAGAAAGACAAAGAAATGAACTCAAAATTTTAAAACCCACGCCACGAGAAATAATAGATTTAATACAAAATCATACGTAAAATGAAGACACAAATTCAGAACTGTGACATAGAATGTGATGAAGCAACGGTCCCTGATAGGGCTGGGCAATGTGAGCAACATCATCCATCACAATATGGGTTTCCTATCTTGAAAACAATGTATAGTTAGTGAGTAAGTAAGTGAGTAACCATCACCAAATGATCACAAGCTGTGGGTAGTGAGCAAAAGCATAATACCGCAAACGCGAGTGGCTGAAATGAGTTTTCTCTGCAGGGTGGCTGGACTCAGGCTTGAAGATGAGTTGAGGAGTTGGGACATCCAGGAGGAGTCCGGATTGGTGTCACTGCTCCTCCGTGTTGAGAGGCGCTAGATGAGGTGGTTCAGGCATCTGGTTAGGATGCCACCAGGACATCTCCCTGGGGAGCATGCCCATCAAGGAGGAGGCCTCAGGGCAGACCCAAGGCACGCTGGAGAGATTAGAGGTCTCTCAGTTGGCCTGGGAACGCCATAGTGTTGGTGGAGTTGGTTGGTGGTGTCGCAGCCACCACTTTACAAGAGCCGCAATATAAACGACTCGGGAACACCTCTATCGACAGATTTTTGGGTTTTTTTCCTCCGCAGATGTTTATCATCATATTACCCAGCCCAAGTCCCCGGAAACAAATTTGTTTTTATGTGGACGTGTGGTGGACGACCGGCTATCGCTTCTACGAGACGTCCGTTCATCTCAGAGACATAAAGACGGTTGATATCCACATCCCTGTTACATTGTAAAAGAAACAAAAATAACACAAAAAAAAGCAGAAATGCCAGGACCACTCTGAAGGACAGTGGAAATGGCTGGTACTTGGTACTTGACAAACTGATTTTTCTTTATTTGTTTCTAAGGAAAATACCACGTTTAGAGAAAGTCCACACAAATCTTTAGGAAAAGATAAGTTGACCTGACTTCATGGTGAATAACAATCACCACGATTTTTGTAAGATGATGTTATGATGTTTTACAGTGTACAAGTTAGGTGGTTTTAATTTCATGATATTTGTGTTATGTTTATTTGAAACATTTATCCAATTGACAGTCATTATAATAACTGTCGTTGTGAGGTTAATTAATGGTGTTAGATGATGTGAAATCAACTTTTTAATGTTTATTTAAACTCATTTAAAGGTTTCCTTCGTTAATCTTTTTGGAGCAAAACACTTCTCTGTTTTCTTTGTCAGTTGGTTTTCAAGCAGCCAAATTGTCATTGTACTCAAATTAGTTTTTCAGATGTAGAAAAGGAGCGCGGTATGTGCCGAAAGAAACATTTGATTCCTATCAAATTTTAATTTGGACGTAGTGTGGTTGCTGAACTCCCCCCCCCCCCCCCCCCCTTCCTCTAGCCTGGGTCATTATTTAATGATACCTGCTGACGTGTTGAGAAATCTGCATCTTCTGAGAAGAGCCCTCATATTTAATGCATGAAATCCACACTGTCGAGATGAAACAACCCAAAATACATGCTAACGAGGCCACCTGATTCATTGATATCCAGAAATAAGGTGCACATGAATTATTCGTCAAACTGATGAATTTTGCATTATTGTCAGAGGATGGACTGACACTGTGAACCAGGTGTATAGAAATGGGAGAAAATAAGGTGTATTCTGTAAGTCATACCACAAAATAAAACACACGTGAATAATGGAAGTGCTCGCTAGAAATGTGTTCAGACAGTGTGATTGCTATAAATAAGTGAGAATTCCTAATTGAAATCTGCAGTATAAATGCAGTATTAATTTCACAGCATGTAGCTGCTAAGAAAAGTACAAAGGCCAGGCTTTTGACTCAGAGCACCTGAGTGAGGGAGGAATTGAAAATTAACTAAACTTATTCGACATTAATCAGGGGTTCTCTTTATTTGCACTCATTTTGGGGACAGTGCCTGGATCCCGAGAGTTTCTGAATAATACATCGATCCAGTTTAGCGCAGTGCTTAAGAAAAATATTTACTTACAAGTGAGTGTGATAAACAGTGAATATTGTCAAGATTCTAAGCAGTGTGCATGGGGGGAAAAAAAAGGAACTGAAATTTCAGTCAATATTGTAGTGATTGACTGGGCATGGAGGAAGTTATGGGTTGTGTTTGAAATACAAGAACCCAATTCAACATCAGCTTTTATTACAATAGCAGAGGGTGCGTTTTACCGTACTCTTGTCAGTGGGAATCTACCAAACGGACCAGCATTGTTTTGACATTTATGGACTCCCAGTGAAGTTTGCTCTCTGAACAAAGTCGCATAGGTTGGGATTAGTCCAACAATGTCCCTGCAGCGGTGCTCAGTTTGGTTACCTCAGCTGTCTTATATTCTATGTACCAATATAGTGGAGGTGCTACAGAGGGCTGCTGTAGTTTGGGGAGGTGAAGGAATGGAGATTTCAGGTTGGACAGGATGGGAGGCAACTCATCTACTGAAGTATACAACACTGACTTCTAACTTGTACCTCTCGTGCCTCTGCTCGCTCTTCCCACCAGCTTCACCATGGACTGTCTTCATCTTCAGCCTGACAGTGTCCAGTGGTCTCCAGTCAGCCTGCCACTCTCCCCACACTCATCATCACAGGGGCGTGATTGGGCCTCAAGAGTGTTTGAGGCAGATGGTTCGTGTCAAGTGGCTTCCAGGTGAGTGCCAGTATCAAGGGTTTTGCAGCGGCAGAACTCTGCACAGTTGCGAGGTGATCGATGTTATTCACTTCGGCTGTCAATTTTACATCTGAATCTTGACATCCGTTTTATTGCCTTTTATTGCCTTTTGTCTCTAGTGGTATTTACAAGAAACAATGATTCATGCAAATTATGGTAAATGATTCATAAAAGTGTTATGTTGTAAAATTGAAAAGAACATCAGGACAAATTTGGAACAATGCCTGGTTTATATATGATACAAATCCGATATGAAATTAACAGAAAGCTTTGTGTTGCACACCCTTAATGGGATGTGTGGGAAGAAGAAGAAAACCGAGTTGAGGTACACTCAGACATTGTTGCTATTTCGGCGTGCTGCAGATCCTCCCTTAATGATGGAAATGTTGCTTCAACCACCTCAAATTGATTCCTACATACATAATTCAGCGAATTGAACTCAGATGACCCTTTACTGCATCATTTGCTTTCCTTTAAAGAACAATATTCTCTCAACTATATACATTCATATTCCATTTTCTTTTAGTGTAGCTGTAACAATGAGGCATCTCTGTAAAAGGTAAGGCTGTACCAGTCTTGCTCATGGTGTATGGTGATGTATGGGGATGGGAGAGAGTGTTGGGTGAAACATGTTTGCACACCTTCTGCTGGCTTCAGGGGAGGCTTTAAGCCACATAGTCTGTGCCTCAAAAAGGGGAGATTAACAGTGAGAGATAAAAGGAAACAGAGAGGAGAGACGGTGATGGGAGAGTGTGCGGACTGTGGAAATGAGATGCTGAAGCACTGCAAGCTCGTTTGTCACTGTTCTCGATGTAGCGACGCCTATGTTAAGTATCCATGGGGCGCTTTTCTCGTTACATTTTCCTCTCTGTATTAGATCACTACTGACGCTCAGTGAGACCTCCACAGTGAAGAAGCTCTGTGAGTAAGCCGTGATGCTTCGCCAAAGTGTGATATCGCAGCTGAACGCCGGCTGAGGCCTACCAGATGACTGTTCCCTCGTCAGTTTAACGCTGGCTGACACACAAGCAGACAGAGAGGCATTGAGGAAACATTTCTCGCAAAAGTAACGCAACACAAGACTGCATGACTAAAAAACAATGAAGAATGTTAAAGAATAAATGGCAAATTGGGTATAAGCAGGCTAATGAGCTCAGAGCTGGATCTGAGGGGGTCTCAGGCTGTTCCGTTGAGTTGAAAGGAGTCAGTTGAGGTGGTTCAGGTACTGTATGTCTCATTAGGATGCCTCATGGGTAGTCTCAGAACACATAGAGAGAATATAAATCTTATCAGTCTCAGAAACACATCGTCCCTGACCCATCTACATGTGTCACATCGAGCCATTTGTGGGTAGAGATTGTGTCACGTGATCCTCACGGATGTGCGCGCTGGAAAAAAAAATTAATTACTTTCAAGTGGACGGATGAAAAATATACCTGAGCCCAAATATAACCTGGGCAGAAAAGTCCCAAAAAATCCAACCCAAGCGGCCCTAAGCAGAGAGAGAACACTGACAGCAGAGCTATGATTTAAAAACTGGTGTTTCAAACGCATTTGTTGTTTTTTTGTTTTAGTTCTTGGCTGATGAAACCTAATTAGAAATAAAATCATTTGGACCTGGGTTAGGAATAGTTGGAAATGTGCAATGCTGAGGTATGAGCTTGAGGAATTCAAGAGATTTGTCTAGTCCTTTTCGCTCACCCTTGGACACAGTAAGACCATTTAAATCCAACTGAAATCATTTTTTTCAATTGTCTACTGCAAGCAAAAAAAAAAATCTGCTTTGTATTCACCTCTCCTGTGCTCTCAATGGAAACCAAGAGTTCAAAAAGCTTCAACAACACGCCAAAAGTTGTTGTTGTATACTAAAAGCTTTGCTGGAGCTGTCTGAGATCTTCGACGTTCATGTTTGGAAGTTGGTGAAAATGTGCCACATAACTGCAAGCCGCTTCCATGACGACACCACCTAAACATCATACAGCCAATCAAATTGTATAAAAAGTGTCTCTTTTCTATCCCCCGCAAAGCAGTCCCACTGATCCACATGGACACCTGCTGCACAACACAAGAGTCTGAACACAATTCCAGGGCAATTCTAAACATATAGTCAGAGCTAGTTTCCCTTCCGTATCTAACAGACTGATTAAACATGAATACACCTCCTATTCGGATCCTTCTTGTTGAAAAAGCAGCTTGATATCTAATAGCTGCTCAGCTGCGGCATGTAAATGTACCTGCAAATGTCACTTGGGTCCAATTAGGTGTCTGTGATTTCCGTTCTTTCCTTTTGTGGGGCAAACACCTCAAGATGTCCCAGTGTGGGACAACTCACATCGGTTTCAAACGAACCCAGGTGGACTGCTTCCCCGGTGCAATCTGGTGACATGTGCGTCACCTTTTGGATGGTGCCCACAGGGAAGTTTAATTCTTCTAAGTGTTGTAAAACTTGCTTAACTTGCTTTGATATTGGCTGGCCTCGACTCTGCAATAATCTCCTGTTTGTGGGATTTTGCCCCCCAACACTGTCCCCCCTCCTCTCACCTGCTCCCGTAAATCACATTTATTTGCTCGTCACCTGAAGTTGAATAAAACATGAGGTCCATATGCATCACTGAGGAAGAACTGAGCCTCACAGGAAGTGGAGGAAGAACAGTATGCACATCTTATCTCATAAAGGACAAAGTGTTCCTCGCAGTCAGAGGCCTTCAATATCTTCCTCTCCATAAAATCCCCTTTTGGTTCAGTTCGAGGTTGCACACTCCGGCAGCGGGAATATTAAGTGGCATCCAGCAGAACTACTGCCACTGGAGCCTGGCATTCTTCTGTTCTCCACCCTTCTTGGCAATTTAGCCATAGCCTGCATTTTGAAGATATGAGACTTGAGATATGTTTTTGCTTGGTTTTGAGAAAAAGAGAAATCTGAAGTTCTGCTACCTTGCACATAGTAAAGCTATTTGTTTTGGCTGAGCCTTTAAAAGAAGGATTTTCTAAAGACGAACAAGACGGAGAAGTTGGCACACACAGAGTATTTTGATAGAAACTTCTGGATTATGACAGTCTCTACCCGACAAATCAATTAAAAGACTTGAATTACCGCTTTAAATCCCTCCTTCACTTTGACGGGCTGATGACTTTCCTTTTCAAATCACATAAAACGTGACATTCACTCGGCATCTTTTGATACCGCACATATGAGACAAGATTGAGAAAAATGTAAAGAAAGAAGTCTGCCTGCACTATCTGATGAGCTTCCACGTCCTCTTTCTACATTCATTCAGGGGCACTTTTAAGCAGGCCGTTACGACAAAGAAACCCTTAATATCTAAAATGAGGTCATCCATACAATGTCTCTCCCCGACATGCACTTTGTTTTTTCACTTTGCCTGTAGTGGAGCTTCTTGTCTAAGTCTGATAAAAACCCGGACATAAAGCCTGACGTTGAAGATGAATGTGTCCCACAGCCACTCTCGCCCTATCAGTCACTAGCAGCACAGATGAGGACGCAGAGCCTGGAAAACACGTCGGGGAGATATCTCTGCTGCCGCTGCCACCCCCCATCCCCATGCCCTCTCCACTTGCAGGCAGGAATGAGCCGAAAATGTTTGTGTTGTGGATAAAAAGGGAAGAGTGATTGACTGAGATGGAAAGAACGATCTCGCTTCTTTATTTTCTAACAGGTACGTACAGACGCACACTGATGCGGATGCATGACGCATTAAATAATCACTTAGCCAACATGGCTGAAGTTGGTTGTTTTAAAGTATGACGTAAGGCCAAGTCGAAAAAAAAACAAAAAAGAAAAACAAAAACCATATTTTTGGTCCTGTGCTGGAAGCCTTTATCTTAAAATGGGTCAGAGCGCGCGCAAATGAGAGAAAAATACCAAGCCTCCGAACTCTCCCTCTTCCCAAGATGGATTTTAATCTCAAAGAGAAGTGCACAAAGAAAGGCCTCAATAAACTGTTGAGAACATTCACATGGTCTCAAGTCATCTAAAGGTTTCATGGCAACTGAGAACACAGTGCACACAAATAGCACTTTTCTTTATTCTTTTTTTTTTTTTTTTACATTATCTGAAAGCTTTTCCTGAAGTATGGCAACATTCAAGGCGGGATCCCACTCCTGTTAAAATGGCAGGTTTTTGTGATGTAAACAAAGGAATCACGGATAAATAACGTCAATTTATTGTGAAATTTCAACCTACAAAAGAAGGTTAAATAATTCAGAATCATTTAAGGGGAAGAAAAGTGCGCAAACCTTTAACAATAGTCTTCAGAATCAAACAATTCTATCGCAACGAATGTTAAACACTAATTCGTATCACCTTTTAATAATTACTTAGTTACACCCATGTAACTTAAAAACATGGGCGTAACTACTGCCTTATTAGGATGAACTACAAGGAAAGACAGTGTTTCTTATTAAAAAATAAATGAATAAATTAAAACTCCTTCATCCATGTGCTCTTCACTGGCACATTCCCTTATATCTCCACCAAGTTTTGTTGAAATCCATCCTGTAATTTCTGGTAATCCTCCTAACTGAAGCACAGAACAAACAAAACATATGGAGGCGGTAATAAATCATAATAAATCACTACTGAACAATAAATCTACCTTATGATTCCACGAAGTTACAGTTAAGTTTTAGGCTAAAAAATTAAAAAAATAATGGCTCTTGACGTGTCCAATGTGCATCAAACAAAATCGTTCAGTGTTGAAGTTAATAAAGGCCTTCGGCAGATGTAAAATGGGAGCCTTCTAAAGACAGAGCTTTTTTGTGCAACATGTCCGTTTTGTGTTGCACTCCACTGCAGCTTTCGATATGCATTTCATAAATCAGACTAGTCCATCAAAAGAAGGACAGCTCATTACGACAACAATCCTTAAACTTGAATAAAACGTTACAAGGTCAAAAGTTTCAGATGGATCCATGTCAGCTTTATTTACCACTAATTCTTTCTGTTCCGCATTAACAATATTTTCTTTAATTTATTAGTTAATTTTTCTTTTACCTTCTTTTTTAGACAATTTGGGTCATTGATCTGACACCATAAGAGTTTGGCCTTATCTTATATTACCACTTATATCTTTACAGCTACAGCCAGTAATTGAATAGAAAGTATTAAAGTTATATGATTTTAGTCAAGGTAAAGCTCAATGGATTTAAAAATGAAACAACACATCCCATTTACATGCATGACGTAGAGTCTCGGAACATTTGAAAAAATACGCTACGTCTGAAAATAACCCATAGCCTAATTAAATCAGAGAAATCAAAGTCAAGAAGAAAATGAATTAAAAATGGATGGAAATTGCATAATTTCTATGTTCTAAGTTTGTAGTATGGATTTCTCTGGTAGATAATGAAGACAGAACACATTTGCACAGCAGAGAAAATGTTGTTACACAGTGTGGATTGAGTTATTTTGGAGTCAGAGACAGTATTATCATGTAACCGTCGTTCTGAATCTAAAATGCAAAACTTGCACACAAGTCTTTGCGGTAAACATGCAAATAAAGAACTGAAGCACACTTCGGGCAAATAGCAGGTACATGACGTGAAATTAAAGACTGATGGCTGCCTGAGCCGGAGGAGACTCCCCTTTCCTTGATGATTAAAGGCCAGAAAGGCTTGGAGGGGAAGTGCCATGAAATCCTGTTTCAGCAGCATGAGCGATCCGTGGAAACAGGCTCCTCTAGCGGGGCCTCCGTCAAAGTCTGTTTGCCAACAAGACGACAGATATGGGAACTGTAGTGAGCGCAGAGGCAGACATGAGATGAAAGGGTGAGGACTGGATTACACTGTGGAGTTGTGTCTTTTGGCATTTAAATAACAATTCATGGACAAGAACAGTGTTACACAGAAAAATTGTTGACTGACCCACTTTGTTTCCTGACATACAGATGAATGGATCAATAGTGTTGATGAGGTATGGCATGCAACAGTTCATTTTGAAACGCAAGCTAGAATTAAAATGTTTAAAAGAAAAAAGATATTCCAGGAACCATGTAAGGAAATGTGACTTGTGCCAAAAACAAACAAAAAAAACAAAAACAAAAACAAAATGTACACCCAATCCAAAAAGCAATAATCAATTTCAAAATTATCCTGGTTATCGCAATTGTTTCACTGAGAATGAGGAGAAAAAAAAAAAAAAAGAAATCACTTTTTTAATTGAATGCCGGAAGTCCAAAGAGCTGTGGCTCAAAGTCCTCCATGCTCCTAAGATGCAGTGTGGCCTCCTGGGTAAGGCTGGGGTCAAGGTTGTTGTCAGGAACCATCACCACCTGCATCCCAGCAGCCACTGCTGCCTTCACACCGTTGGGAGCGTCTTCAAACACCAAACACTGAGCAAGGACACAGGAGAGGAAAACAAAATGATATTATCCTATAAGCCTATTCGGTCTACAGGATTTCACTCCCGCAGATGCTGCACAGCTGAGACCAAGAACAAACAAGGGGAAATGAGAAACAGGGGCACTGTTTTCATTTTTAGCGTGATGAACTTGAAATTTCCTAAGAGCAGTGCTGCTGAAAACTCCATACAATCTACATTTAGAACTGATGCCCCGTTAGCCCCAGTTCAGCTCTGTTTTCAACCACTGCACTAAAGATGGCTACAGCAAAAACCAAACCACTTAAGCAGAGCATTGTCTAAACCAATGTTCTCATTGCCAATTCCAGTTCTTTCAAAGGATTCTTAATACTTCTTGATTTAAAAACAACTGTATACTAGTACAAACAGACCCGCTCTACGTGTTAAGCGCCATGAGATGAATTGTGTTTTGAATTGGCGCTATATAAATAAAACTGACGTGACTTCAGCCCGAGCAGGTAAAGGTAGTTTGAAATCACTGCTGATAAAATGAAAAAAACCTAACCTTTTTTTTTCCCTGTGACATCTAATTTGTTTCAGATTCTGGTGTGCCAAGTTGTACTTCAAAAAACTGCCCAAGTTCATCCCCACCTCAATTCCATCATCTTATTCAGATATATAAGATTCTTTTTGGTGTCAGGCAGAGACACAAAATGGTTTAATGTACCTGTCGATGTTAAAGCTGCCCGTGTCTTGACCACATCGGCTACTTTGATATACTTTCAAAAGAGCCAAGATGGATAGAGACTGAGGTTGAGTGGAAGGCCCCACATACAAATTTTACCCTGGGGACTGCATTTTGAATCTAGACCTTGTGTGTCAGACAGCCTAAAGCAAAAGTTTAAGGCTGATTTATACATCTATGTTGGCTGCCAAAATGATGGTAGTGGAACTTCTGTGCCGCTGGGGTGTTCCTATCCTTGTAAAACAATGGTGACTGAAATGCAGTGTAACTTGTTTGAGTTAATAGGTTCCTCCACCTCTTCAGACACTCGGCAAAGTCAAAACCGACGTTCGTGGACTTTTCTTTCCAAGAATTTGTGGCCATCTGGCAGGCTTTGTAATAGCATGATGAAGAATTGTAAAAATGCACATA
>KV751358.1:3399038-3424008 GCA_001698575.1 Mola mola
ACAGCTGTTACGGTCTTGCAGTAGCTAGAGCACAGATCTGATGCCCAAGTACAAATACAGCACTGGCCTGTTTGCTATGGGCGCCAAAGGGTGAGTTGTGTCTCTGTGTGTTTTCTCTGGAACAAACATATTTATTTCAATGCCAGGACAACTTTTTCCAACACAATTATAAAGTTCCCATGCCAATGTTTCCTTGTAATGTTATACGTGGTTCTGAAGACCAGACTTTACTGTTGCTATTCTAACTCCTTAGAGAACAGGCTCCATCTCCCTCATACTAGACCATCTGTTTGGCAATTTTTCCTCTTTTCTTTTTGTTGTGCTGGAAATTTCATCAATGTCTCTTCACAGATTAAGGTAAAAAGCAAATTAACCAACCATCAGAAACTGTTCCCCCATCTTGTTCCAAGACTGTTTTATAATCACGTGTTTATTTCTTCATTCAAGTTTAGAATTTGGTTCACAGAACTCTTTTCTGGGAAAGTCCTGACTTAAAGAACTTGGCACCGCAACAGAACTGTCCTCTTGTTTGAAGATGCACTGGTGGAATTGGGGAGACTTTTGTTATATGAACACATAATTTTAGGTTGTTTTTTTTTTTGTTTTTTTTTCAACTGCTTACAGATCACAAAATGAGGAAATATCCAAAAGAGGATGACAAGAAGTTGAAAATTGGAGGTAACAAAACAAAAAAAAATCTTGGGTTTTTTTTCGTCGCTGCTGTAGGGAATCTTGTCAATTAAGTCTGGAATAGATGCCATTGTGAGGAACATCTTAAATTTTTAAAACATGGAGATTAATTTTTGCATTTGAAACACTCATCTGTGCACATTTTTAACATACTGATGTTCCAGTAAATTATTACATTTGAACTCCCATCGGGAGGTTAATTTTCAATCCAATAATAATCATATTGAAGACAGAGACAGAGGCAGATGCATAATGATACAGCAACAAATAACCTGACTCCCAGAGACAGTAACAGGCAGGCTTATCCTCATTTCCACTCTACAAGCAGAGGCACTCATAGGCTCATTAACATTTTTATTACACTAAAGAGTTTAACTGCACGAGTGTAGCCATCGTACAGTGCGAGCCACTTCGCTGCAAGACAACCACCCAAGGGACACACGGTGTGCACGGGAAGCAGCTTAAAAACATATATTTTAAGGTATGAAACTAGATTTACCACCTCATGTTTGTAAGACTCAAAGCACCAATCCAGTAGCAATTTACATGTATGTCGGTCCAGATTCACAATATATTGTAGTAACAATTATTAGTAATACTAATAATATGTAGTGACACATTGAGTTGGTCATATGGTACAATGACAAATACCTGGACCCCAATTTGAGCTATACCAAACAGATTGTGGTGGACTACAATGCATCAAATATGGATGTTGGTGGCAAGAAGTTCTAAATTCAAAAACAATAGATAATCTCTCTTTCTGTTCTGGAAAATGGGCTTGAATAATGTCAGACATTCCTGAGCTATCATGCTCACAAAAATGGAATGGACATGGGATCGTACTGAACACTGACAACACAAATCAGTTCATCTTTGGGTCCAAGAGGACATTTGTGCCGAATATGAGAAATGTTACATATTTAAAACATGAGTTCAAGAATTACAATTCAAATTGATCATTTCTTTGAATCCATCTTTAGACAGAATATCCCCCCCCCCAAAAAAAAAACAAAAAAAAAAACATGTATATGAATCTTAGAAGCATTCTCTAACAATCACTTTGTTTGTTTTTTCAAATGTCACTTGAATTTTATTCAAAAGGCCTTTTGAGCCAAATAAGGATTGCATAAAGAATCCCCACACAGACACACAAAAACAATACAAACAAAGAAAATGTATGAAGAAAACAGCCTTTTTTTTTGGCATTTCTCCACATGCATGTTACGTAAATACATGGGTTCACTTACTAAAACACAATGAATAGTGTGATAAAGGTTCACGAACAGACAGTGTAAGTCCAGTGGTGGGGTAACAAGTCATAAAGGACTGGTATATAATACTAGTACTGTTTTCTTTCAGCAGTAACAAAGTAATGTAGGAGCAGTCTCTATCCATTAACCCATTATAGCCTGCTTTTCTGGGATCAAATCATGGTCACAACAGAATAAACAAGGGAATTCCAGATGACCCTCTTTTCAGCAACATTTTCCAGCTCCTCTTATGAGATACCAAGGTGTTCCCAGGCCAGAATATAGAATTCCCCCGGGAAATTGGGGTTACCATAGACGACTGGTATAAGAAAGAGAAATACACATAGGTATGAACAAGGCCTTCACACATCAAACACTGTATAACAAAATATCTCTTAAACATGTTTGGCGTAGTGTTTTAAGACATTTCATCTTATTATATAGGTTAAGATCTCGGGGTGATTGAATGTTTGCCTATTCTTACAGCTTTCTAAGCTCTCCACGTCAATAAAAATATGCTTTTTGCCAGGAACGGTTATTTGCTACTAGCAGCTGCATTAAAAATTGAGACCTTATTTCAAACTTGCTTTAATACATGCCACGACCAGCTGATAGTAAATTCATTAGTGTGTTACAATATGTCTTTTGGCTGGAACTTGGCAACAACTTGGCCGGAAACAGCACTTCAGCGTGAATAAAGGAAACAACTATACAATGAGTCTTAAGCTCTACAAAAGCTACTTCAAGGAAATCTCAGAGAGAGAGCCTTAAGGACCTTTGTTCACCTCAACTCTAATACCCAGGTAGAACAAAGCCGCCTCCTTGATTCTCCTGAAAACCTAATTGACTTTAGGGATGTCACTAAGCCTGAAACTGGAGGATGCCAAACAAAGACGGCGGAAACACAGAGTACACAACAGAGGACCTTTGCTAATTCCCTTGATTGGGGGCAATTAAAACTGGTAATTGACCAGTGAGCTTGTGAAACACCCCTTTAATCTGCCTCTTTGCTGTATTAAAATGGATGAACACAGACATAGCTGCACTGCAGCTATCAGAGAACGGATGACTGGATTGGATTTAAAATATATCTGCATATAAAACACGGGCATGTACAGATATATATAGGAATAATCTACCGCACCACTTAAATGTTCTCTGGGCCTGGGGTGGTCCTGGAAAGTCTCCACATGAAACACAAAGGTTACTTTAATGGTAATTTAAACTGAAAAGATTCTGGGAAAGTAGGAACTTATAGCTATTACACAATGCAGAAGCTTCACAACCTTTAACCTTGGGCTTCCCAGTACTTTTAAGAACCTCGTGAAAAGTTATCGCACCTCTAGAGCAGGTACAAGACAGTCTGTGAACCAAACAAAATCTACTATATCAAAGCACTTTTTACCTTTTTGGTTTACTTCACTGTGTACATTTTAATGCAAATTATGTTGTATTTACTTTGCATTTTTCCCCTTTATTGTTTGTAAGGATGCGCCATCATGGAAATTCTGGGCCGATACCCGTATTTTAAGTAGCAATTTGGCCAATAACTGTTGTGAACCCCTCTTATTTTCATCAGACATTCATTTTCTGATTCCCAATGGTATGGCTGAATGCTGCGTTATTTTTCAATAACTAATATTGGCCAATTTCTTCAATATTGAGCTGATATATCGTTGCATCCCTAACTGTACAAATTCAGCCAGATACTAGGTATTGATGTTGCCATAGTCATCCTTGCCTTGAATTTTATCACATTAAAACCATAGTAAACCATGATCAAACAGCAAAGCAAGCAAGTACCTGAAGCTTATAAAATGATCTCTTCAGAAATTCAGCTGAAATGACACTGCAATCACACATTTTTTTTTTCTCTCACATCAAAGCAAGTAGGAGGCTTCAACAGCTTTACCAGGGTCATAAAGAGGATGCATTTCTCTGATGCCAGATAAGTGCGCCTGTTGAATAATCTGTGTGGGTGAGACAACAGGGATCTTTAAAGCCTGGTTCAACTGAATAACCCAGATCATGTTTGAGCCCAACCACATCTAAAGGCAAAAATGTTTTTACTTATTCAAAATTGAGAAGGGGGTAAAAAAAGACTGGAATAATGCCTCAGCCTGGTGCCATCCCGGCTCTCCGCCATCTCTAACGCACATTTGAAGGCATTTACTTTGTAATTTCCATGCAGATTAATTTTCTGCATTGTAAAGCGCACAGCTTACTTTTTTCCCCCCTCTGAAAGGCATTCAAAATGTAATAAACTGAGTGAATGATAACAAAAGGAAGACTGAGAGTTCAAACCCTCCCATAATTGCATGATATGGATTTCATGATTCTACTAAATCGAGGGGGTTTCAGGCAATGCAAAATGATTTGACAAGCACATGGTTTGAATCAAACTGAATGGCTTTTCTTGCAACACTATTCTTTTGGCATTGTTACCTGCCAAGGAGCTTTCAATTTACAGGTCAATCTACGTCCCAACTCTCACCTATGGTCATGAGCTCTGGGTAGTGACCGAAAGAATGACATCGCGAATACAAGTGGCCGAAATGAGCTTCCTTCGCAGGGAGGCTGGGCTCAGCCTTAGAGATAGGGTGAGGAGCTCGGACATCCGGGAGAGGCTCAGAGTAGAGCTGCTGCTCCTCCGCATTGAGAGGAGCCAGTTGAGGTGGTTCGGGCATCTGGTCAGGATGCCTCCTGTACGTCTCCCTGGGGAGGTGCTTCGGGCATGCCCATCCGGGAGGAGACCCCGGGGCAGACCAAGGACACGCTGGAGAGATTATATCTCTCGGCTGGCTTGGGAACGTCTTGGTGTCCCCCCGGAGGAGTTGGTGGAAGTGGCCAGGGAGAGTAACGTCTGGATCTCCCTGCTCAAACTGTTGCCCCCACGACCCGGACCCGGATAAGCAGCAGAAAACAAAATGAAACGAAACCTGCCAAGCAAGCTCTGTGAGTGTGTATGTATTTTTGTTAGTTTGTTACCAACTTTACACAGAAGAGTAAGGGATGGATTTGCATGAAAATGGTGAACCGACTTCGATCCCATTAAATTTTGGTGGCGATCCAGATCAGGATCTGGATCCAGAAATTTGTTGAAGGACTTTAACACTGGGATATACAGATACATTTTTAATATTTTGGCTTTTAATTTCACAAATTCAAAGCTTTAAAAGTACAAGGGTAAAAATATTTGAGTAAATCAACCCTATTATCCCTGCCAAATTGTGCAGCTTGATCTGGATCCCGGGATTCTTTTGGATCTGACAATGAATAAATTCAGGTTTTGATAGGTATTGTCAGGTACTGTTTCCTTACAAACGGAGATAAGGACAAGCAAATGCCACTATTATGTAGCTGAGGCAATGCACTTTTAGTAATTTGTCAGTGGATTAACATATCTTCAGTCTTTCACATGTTCCTCAGTTGATATTTCAGGTACACCAATAAGAAAATGTCCTTATATTAGCTTGTTTTGATGAGTTTCAAATCCAATTCTAATCAAATCTAGAATGTCGCCATTGAGGAATTTTTTTTTTGTTTTGTGAATAACAGGAAACCACAGCATATATCAACACAAATTTAAATCCCAAACATATGTTTTGGTCAACGATTTTTAAATATCACACTAACATAGGTTATTTTTGCAGGGTGATTAACATGTTGGGGGAACTGTTGAGCCTTGGCAGATGTTTACAATATCGGACTGAAAACCTGTAGAACACACAGTAGTATCACTACCCTGTGCACTGTAATACAGTTACCTGACTTGCATTTTGCATCAATAAAGCTATAGTAATTAAATTTGATGTGCCTCACACATGCTTTTACAGGGCCAAAATGTGTACTACATCCCATCTGAATATTAGGTGGCTAATAGAGAATCAAACTGTAAAAACATTACTGGTCCATTTGGTAATCAAATTTATCTCTCTTTTATTGTCAGACAGTACAGTTAAACGTTCACATTTTTATTTCAAGTGACTGCACCAAAAAAAAAAAAAATAGAGGAGGTCTTGTTAAACACAGAGCAACAGAGCAACAACACCTCATAAAAAATGGAACAAGGCACGCAAGGAAACACATTTAACCAACCTTTTAGATGGGAAAAAGAAAATCCCCGACTTCATAGAATATCAGAAGAACTACACTCACTGACATGTTGCTATTGACTGAAGGTCATATATTAGCACCGTTGACGATTTCAGTTCTTAATGTTTATTTCACAACTAAATCAACCTGAATGTTTTCTTAAACAAGCTGCACATATCGTACGTACATCAGTCAACTCACTCTATTTACTACACAGCATGTGTCAAACAAGTTTTTAAACAGGCATGATGAAAACCGAATCATGTTAAAAAACTGACAGCTACTCAAACATCATGAGTAGAGTTCAGAGTATTAGTTCAGAGTATCTTTTCACAGAGGGAAAAGTAAATGTGCATTTCACAGTAAATTAAAAAAAAAAAGTGTAAAATTACATGTTCTAATATAGCACAAGCAGTATTTAGCATTTATATGCGACCCAAATTCCATCCACAGGCCATCCTGATTTTCTTGTATCTATGCAGACATGTCAACATTCAGCAGCCATCGTTCGATTTACAGCAGAAAATAATATGGTAACGTCCATGGAACCTCTGTGACATGACACTTTTGGACACAAGATGTGTTGTGTGACAAGACATCTGAATTATTTAACTAGTTGTCCGCCCTTACCATCTTCAGTCAAATTTGCTTAGCTTCATATGTTCATCCCTTAAATTCTGAACCTAGGACACAAATCTCAGAGCCTGGGTGCTCTCTCCTCAGCTATAAACTATTTTGGAAATTTCGAAATACACAATTCATAACGCTAGATGATCTGGAAAACACATCATTAAAATCTTCTTGCTTTGTACAACTTTGATAGAGATTACCAGCCAATGTCTGATTATAGCACACTTCTAAAACCTTATACATGAAAAGCTAAACCAGCCAGTGAAGGCAAACTGAAGAAAAGGACTTTGGAGTGAATGACCAAATAATTAAATTATTTGATTTGCTCTATGGCATTTCTCTATGGCATGTAACTGAATACAGATTTTTTTGAGAGATGCAAGAAGTTTTCAAAAGGGGAACGTAACAGTGCTGGCTGGTCTTCTGACTTTGCTTTCCTTTGGGGAAAATTTATGAGGAGCCACAGCATCTACAACCCTCTTCAAAAGGTGCCATGGAAGATTTACAACCTGTCCTCAGGCCTGCACCCAAACACATGCAAGATTAATCAGAGCCAACTGAGTGTCGACTCACTGTGTACCCAAGTCAGGGCTGCTGAATGAGACAAGACAAAGGGGGCGTGATGGCTGAGGCCAGCGCTTCAAACTGTATGTGTTTGGAGCAAACAGACACATACATAAACCTTTTCTATTGTCTCAAACAAAATTGGCTCCCTAACATGCGCTCATACAGTCAACCCCTTTGTTGGGACCTGACAGCAGCGTGTGATGCCTGCATGCTGTGATTTGGAGATGATCCACGCCTTATTTGGCTGCAGACGGTATGGACGGCTCTGGAGAGCAGTTCAACAAGAACACCTTTTCAATAAGCGGCTGCCCGTGAGATTCACCTGACTGAGTGGCGTCCTGCGTCATTTGCTGGGTTCACAGACACTCATTATCAGAGCAAGACAATACATGAAATTTCATCCATAGGTGCACTGTGCAGTGCTAAGAAAATCTATTCCACGTTTGACGGAACCCATGTCACACATATGTTTCCTAAATAGTCTGCTGTATCCCGTTATATAAACACCAAGTGGCTGTCAAAAAATATTAGAATATAAAAATTTCCCATTTCTATTAATCAATAGCCAACAATGGAAACCAGCTGCGGTTTCAAACGTGTACAGGCACACACCTTCGCTAACACACTTCAATCCTTGGCAGCTGCTTTAAGGTTGTAAGGTCTGTAGCAACAGCCACCTTATCGACACATTGCTAATTAGCTTTCAGCTCAGTCCCGCTGTCCTCGTACATTTTTCCAATCTCATGGCTTGTAATTACAAACTTAATGTGAGCATATTTCCAGTCACCATTTTCAAAATTAAGACTAGTGGGCTAATCTTCACTGTTAAATAATAATGTCACCAATGAGTACTCGAGTATTCGTACCCACCCCTAAAACCTATCAGAAGACAAACCCTGCCTTTAATGAACATAGAGGATGGATGACAAAACTAAGCAGGCCTATGAAGGCATTCAATGAAAATTGAGCTAAGAATTTTGCTGCTTTGTCAGTTTTTCAGGAACAATGAATATTGGAGGGGCTTCTAAATAAAATCTGGACTGTCTGAGCTTACTTCTACAGTTGTTGTTCAGTGATATCAGTTTGTTGTTCAGTTTGTTGTTCAGTCTGTACATCCATGAGTACACTGAAAATAAGAACTGCTAATTGTCAGGTCAGTTCATCAGGTCAGTCTGTTTAGGGTGCCCTTTTTATGATTTAATTGGCAGTGGTAACTGGGGGTCATCTGGGTCTGTCAACAGCTTTACTGACTACTAGTAGTGTTGACTATCTTAAGTTTCTCCTACCTGACCATTTTTACAGGAACAAATTATATGCAAAAGCAAATAGCACTCTGCCATTCCTTTCATATGGGTGATTCAACTACTGTAAAACTATTATTTGTTTAATAAGGATAAAACCCTTCACAACCCTTTAAAATTAGATGCAGTTGTTACGATCCCGATATCAGCCTTGGAAATGACTCCCATCACCGGTCGGCAATGTATTTAATATACTCATGATTTGTTTCATGTGAGATACTTTAAATAACTATATTGTGACAATTGATACCAATACAAATACAAATTGTGACGTAGCTGTTTCAACTCGTCAGCATGAAATTCACTTTGGAGTTTGCTTCCCTCATTCTCTCCTGATGCGCTTTACAGCAGAGAGCTAGCTCCCCTGCCAATCGGCAGAGCTCTCCTGGACTCGTGCTTATTTTTGTGTCAGGAGGAGCAGAGGGAGGAGAGCCTGACAGAGCACAAAAAGTGAAGAGCCCGTGCAAGTTTTCAGTGTTTAGCAACAATTCCTGCAACGGCTCTGCAACCCGTGGTCGAGTCGGACGTTTGGGAGAAGTTTTGTGTGATAAGAGGCTGTGAGAACGTTGTTAGCGGCTTCACTGCATGTAAACAGTGTCACAAAGCGTTAGCAATTGATAGCTAGGACGATAGATGTCGCCTCCCAGGAAACACTTAAAAAAACCGCAGTGGCACAGCTGACAACCCAAGAACAAAACTCTCACAGCCTGTGTTTAATCACGACCCACGGGTCGTGTCACAGGTTTCAAATTAATGGGACAGGGAAGGTGCAGGTTGGACAGATAATTACAGATAACAAGTCAGTTCTGGCACTGATCTTTACAGATATGTCTGTGTGTAGGCAGGTGGTGGGGTCAAAACTGGGCAAATGCAGAACTCTATCATGTGTCAGTGGTATGGTTTTGAATTAGTATATGGGCTTGCATAATGCCATTATATATTTCCCATTTTTAAAAGCTTATGTGTGTCATTACTATGTTTGAAATAGGTTTGTGTAGCTTCTCAGTCATCCAGGTTGAGGTAGTCTTAAGTGCTTCAGTTGAAGTCCAGATGCCTTCAACTGAAGCACTTAAGACTATTTTTGAAATAAATTGTTGTTATTTATAGGTCATATCGTCCAGCCCCAACTCCATTAAGGTGAAAGATAAACAATCACATGTGGCGAGTACGCTTGTCTTTGGTTCAAATGTATAAAGCAAAAATTGGGTCATACAGCTCTCACTGGGGTGAGAAGAACAATACAAAGTTGACAGCAGTCAGACAGTTCAAAATAATCTAAAATAACAAAGCTTACTGCTTGAACATAAAAATAAAAAATAAATACTGTTGATGGGAAAAATTTACAAAAAAAACCAACTATGTTGTATTATACGCAAATGTTATCTATAATAACTCAAACAAGATGATTTATCAAATGCCTCCGGCGCACTAATAGGATATTACACTGCAAAGAAAAAGAGGGGGGAATTAATCTGTAACGGACTCTCAACTACCAACGACAATATCCTGTAAACACCCAAATAAAAGTTCTGACAAACATATGGCTGAATATAATCAACACACACATCACACTTTTTCTTACTTAATTCTGCAAATACACAATGAACCGACAAGAGTATTTTGATTACTGAATTATTAATGATTGATTTTTAGGTTTTACTGATTCAGGCTGCTTCCAAAGGGCCATGTAAGTGTGATTTTTAGGAGTGAAGGCAACAAGAAAAACATACAAAAGTGACATAATACTTGAAATAAACTCCTTTTTGGTAGTTTAATCTGATGTGTGAAAACTTTTTAATTAGTATTAGTAAAAAGTATTAAAAAAGGTGGCCTCATAAACTCACTTGATAAAAAACGAATAAAAGCCACTGGAATAAATGGAATCAAACTGTTGATACTAAGACACTGAGTTGTTTAAGTTATATCTGGTTGAGGAGCTGCTGTAATGAGCCAATTAACATTCTCCATTTCCAAAGATCCTGTCAGGACTCTGTCAAAAAAAACATGAGTATCCACAGGATAGAAGAACAGCTTCATCTTATTATTTCTCCCCAGAGATCTTACATTCAAAGTAACTGGTTTAATTTGCCTTTTGGTTCGATGTCACACTCCCTCACTGTGATAGGCCATTATCAGTCGATACTATCGGTCGGGCTCCAGTATAGATATATAGAATAATTTTATCTATCTATGTTTCTATGTATCCAGAAGGTCACACACAGTGCTGAGTTTTAATGGCCCACTGAGTAAACAACAATATGGATATCAATCAGATAGGACTGGAATTACCAGAAAGTACTTGTCACACTAAAAACTAGCTAGACAAATGTAGACTTTTTAAAGGTAAAATCACTACCTGAAAGTAAGGGCAAAATACATCAAAAGTAAACAAACTGAACTAGTGGTTATCATTTATCCTAAAGTCTACTCTTGGCTCCTGGCATTAATCCTCATGACAAACTCAAACTCGCAACACACACAGCATGTACACTCCAGATTTTTTCAGAGTCAGAGTGATGTACAAATGTTCTCGCCCCATATGTTTTACCCCGGCACATAAGATCAGCGTTACATTTGTTAAGTTTGGGCACTAAACCTACTTGTTTCGGGACGATGTGAGCGTGATTTTGGCTCTCACCTCTAGGAGTGGGAGAGGCAGTGTGGAATAGCTCAGCGAGCGCAGCCAAACTGAGAAGGTCTCTTGCTGGGGACATCAGAGGAGTGTTTTTCGAGTTTTGTGTTTGTTGGTAATAGGTTTAAGTTGCATGTCATGAACACGCTAATAACAAAAAAAAACTCTGAGACCTTCACAAAAGCAAATCTAGCAGACTCATAGACTGAAACAAGTCTATATAATGAGGTACATGACAGCAAAATTGCAAATGAATTTGAGATTTTTCTTTCCAGATGAACTCCAGTTATGTTGCATTTGAATGTCTGAATTCCAAAATGTAATCAGTTGGTTCAGCCAGATGCCAGAGGGTATGCCTAACTGTTTTTTTGGTGATAATATCTTTATTTTGTACCTAAGCTCTTGGATTAGTAAATGGAGATATGAAACAAACTGCAGGAGCTGATAAGTTAAATTAAGATCAATTCCCCATGTCTGTGTGTTTAAGTAAACTAGAATTAGATTGTGATTTAGTTCACCATAAATGCTAAAATTTAAAAAAAAAAATGGCTGCCCTGGCTGTCAAAAAAATCAAAGTAATACCTACCAATACCTAACTGATGGAAATGTTGTATCTCGTTTTGTTTCTACACACACACACCAGATAAATAAATAAGGCAGTTTGTGTTGATGCATTTTTATTTACAATCCTATCTTTATCAGTTTTTCCATCCACTTCTTGGCATCATATCAACTGGTGAGTACCAATATTGGTATGGGTCCATATACTGAACCAACATGTTGTTCTCATGTGTCCATACATCTTTTTCTGTGGAAAAATATTGTTTTCTAGTTTACTTTATTCACATATGGTTTACAATTGACTGTTGTCAAGGAAGTGTTACTTCAGATTTTATTGGTGCTTTTAGATTTTATTACATATTATTCTTAAATCTACTGTTCATCAAAAACTGCTGGATATCTTGCAAAGTTAATTCTGGATTTTGTTTGGAGCTGCATAGCATGACTGTGTGTTTGAAAATTTTTTGGAGAAAATGAAAAAAAACAAAACAAAACAGAAAGGAAGGAAAGAAGAACATAGCTGACATGTTTACTGATGCATTGCATACAATGCACTGACAACGGAAGTGACTATTACTGAGAACAACTGTTGTGCTGAGTGTAAAGAGATTGCAACTGGATGAAATAGAAGCCTGTATCCAGCCCAAGGACTTAATCCATCAAGAAAAAGAAAAGAAAAAAAAATCACCAGTCACCAGTCAAAATGAGTGTCTGCAAACCTCACATCCTGCCTTTGCTTTGCTTGTGATCTGAGGAGGACCCTGCAGCAGGCTTCACCCACTCGTTTGGGGTCTGTGCTGATAAAGTAACCAGGTCAGAAAACAAAAACAAGGGAGAGGGACAGTGCTGTGTATCTGTATGCAAGTCAAAAGGGTCATATGCTACACTAGATAAGAGGAAAGCAGAGGGCTACAGAGTGTGGGTTAAGTGGTTTTCAATCCACTAGGCCACGCACTTTAAGACATTCACCGACCGATATTATTTTGTCAAAAGCTTACCATCTTGAAAATTCTAGTGAGTCAAAAGAAAACGCCTGATGAATACCTCAGCTGTTTGAAACTTTTCAGGAATGTTTTGGGGTTTTCATTGGAAGCCTTTTAAGGCACCCAGTATCCCAGCTTCTTTATCATCCAAGAATTATGACTTCTATGAATGGCCGAAACACAATCAAGTATCACGTGGAAAAAGTGATAAATGTACGGATGAGGGTCAACATCAGCTTTGAAATGGTGTGGTTTTTCCCCTTCCTTTTTGACCCAGATTCTTTATTTTGTGATTCTCTGTACGCCAAATAGTTTCTGAGAAATAAACAGCAACGATATTGCAGGGGTGGGGAAGGTCCTGAATCAATGTTGCTGCGTTGTCGCTGATCATTGTGTGCACATCCAAAGCTCTAGTATCCAAAAGGGAATTCAATGAGAACTTCTTACCCTAATGTCTCAGTGCAAGCGTTCCCTAATTCGCTGAAACACAGTTCTATGGAAAGAGGTACTTTAGAATGCAGGAAAATATTGAAAATGTAAAATGAAAAGGTATTATTTACTTTTAAAAAAATGATTAGAGATTGAATAATGGAATGGTGGTTGGCGATCATTGATTGTATAGGTTCTATTTGTGAGCCAATTTGAGAAGGGACAGGCAATATAAAGTGACTCTCTGCACTACTTTTTAATTATGAAATGTATTATTTTATTACAGACTACAGCATATGGTTTATGTGACATTGTCTGTTGGAACTGAAGTGACTGAATATAAATAACAAAGATCAATGATGCTTTTTAACGGAGCAATAAAAACATTACTGAGAAATACAGCTGACATTATAACATTAAAATGTATAATCTGAGCATTATAGAGATAAAAAGATACCCAGAGCAAACGTGGAATGGAACTTTAAACTTATGATTCAGACAGTGTGAATATATTTATAGTACGTGCTGCTTGATTTCTCTGACATGGCTCCTTGATTGTCTGTTTCATTTCTCGAGGGTGAGGAACTGAGGGATTGAGGGGTTGAGGGATTTAAGAACTGAGAAGAGATGGTTTGTGAAGGCCCACAACACCTGCAGTAGTACATCAAGCACTGGAACAATGAGTTCCTCTGTTCAGGGGGAATGTGTTTACTTTCTTAAACTAAAAACAACAGATTATCAGCCATTGTTCTCAGCAATGTTTGGTAGACAATTAATTGTTTTTATCAATTAGTTCTTGGAAAACAAAAAAAAACAACAAAAAAAACCCATACTGACTGTGCATCCATAATTTAATATAATCGGGTATGAAATTAATAAAAATATGAGTTGTTAAAAGGATGAATTAAGATGAAACAAGTCTGTCATGTGATGCCCAGATGGAGCAGAATGGAGCATTGATGTTTAACAACTTTACTTGAGCTTTTTTTTTATGTCCACTCAAGAGGTAATATTTTCAGTTCGGTTCGTATGTTTTTCTGTTAGCAGCCTATGGTCCACAATATTTGGGTTTTTTTTGAGGTCCTGTGGGTGGAGGCTTCAAGTGATTACCCATTCCCAAATTCCCACTTGTTAATATTGGGCGAAATTTTTTAAACAGTCATATCTCGGCCAAAACGCAAGAATTTGCTTGTAAACTTACACCGCATATGTATAGACTCAAGATTTGAACCAAAAATAAGTTTGACTTTGAGATGTCAAAAGTGAAGGAAACAACAAGTAATTTTGTAACAATCACTATATCTCAAGATTCTCTTGGAAGAGTTCTTAAAAACGTCAACTTGTTTTGATATTGGAAAAAAATAACATTAAATTTGATGGCAACATTAAACGGCAGTGAACTTAAAAAGGTGTCTCAGACAAAAGAGGGATTATGTGGCCTCTGTGGTAGAATGAATTCCCTCATCTCTTGTTCCATCTGAGAGAAATGTGCAAACCTTGATAAAGTAATAAATAGAAAGTCTTCTCTCACTCCACCTATCCCGACTACTGACAATCACACATTCTCTACAGACAAACAGAGGTATATCTGGTATTACAAGTTAAAGTTAGACACACAGAGATAGGAACAAAAGGAGCCAGGATAGTGTGTGAGCACTCAGACAAGTGGTTCCTGCAGGCACAAGTAATATGAGCATATTACATATGATAACATTGAATGCAATTTAAAATGGTGAAATAAAAAATAACCTATTAGAAATATTGTAATATATTTTTTACATTCTATTCCTGCCACAGTCACACTGTCATTGTGAGGGAGATACTGTTTACAGTCCTGCTGGGCCATTTATTTTGTTGAGGTTTGTTTTTTCAAAGGATAATCTATTTATCCTTGTCATTACTCCTGCTGGGATGAGACAACAGGGTAGAGGAGCAACTCTGACAGAAAACAAACACGACGTATTTCGGAGGTATAGAAAGCCAGAGCTTCACACGGAGAAGACTTGTTATAATGTCTGTATGTTGATCAAGGCTTAAGTGCATGCAGTGATGCTGAAAGGTCCTCGCTGATGGTACTGGTTCGCTCACCACACTGCCACCGAGGGACAATGTGGCGGATGCTTTGGCTTTTGCTCTTTTTTAACCACTTAGACACTCTCCAGGTATCTGTAGGTAGAAAAATTCCAAAACAACTGCTGTACTAGAATCACGGATGCTTATTTGCACTCGTATCCATATCCAGCCTTCTCACCAAATTGCATCTGATTAATACGAAAGTGTGCTTCACGTTATCAAAACACAATGTTTTCTCTTTTCGCATGCCGTTTAACATAGAAAATACGTTTAAGCTTTCAAGGTCTTTACAAGGACCTTTCAAGGTCAAACTTATTTTGGGATCAGATCCTGATGTGCTATCCGTAGGAAATTGGTTGAGTTTTTGCCAATATATGATTGTTTGAATTTTGTAAAATAAATTAAAAATGTGGGAATTTTTTTTCTGACCTTTGACTGATTAAGTCCCATCAGCTGAATGTAAGAGGAAGAAGTCACAAGGGTGACTGTGACAAGAGAGTCACTGTAAAATTGTGGATGATTGGTTGCTAGCAGACAACCTAATCGATATGGAAACATGACCTACTTAGCAAAGGTGATGACAAGCAGAAATATCAATCAGATAATTAATTAAATTAAACAGAAAATAACCTTTAAATTTGCACGCTATTCAAATGCCATCAGATTGCCACATCACATCAATGAGTAAGTACAAATGTAGAGGACAGTCTTCTTCCTTTTCTACACAATTTTAACTGAAACTGAAAGAAAATGTGTGTGTATCCAGCATAGACGTGTGGGGAGTTGTGCCAGTGCCTCAGTTTGCCCAGCCAAGACCACAGTCACACAGAGATGCGCCGGTATCCAAACCAGTGTGACCAAAATCCACAGCCGAGGGCGGGTGAATTCAGAGGAAACCCTGACAGCAGGCCTGTCATGGCTGAGTAGACCCAACAACACTTCAGAAATACACAGCAAACGCATAGACCATAGCATGGTCTCTAAAAAGTCTGGTTTAGAGACAATTAGTGTGCACCTACCATATAAATACTGACCTCAACCACTTACCTATTAACATTCGCACATAAAAATATGTCAGATATATGCATTTGAAACTCGATGATCGGGTGTGTATTTTCTGAAGGAAGCCAGGGGTGAGTGTGGTAAAGCTTTATCAGAGCAGTAATGGGCTAATTTAATGTTCTTGACCGAACTATACATGTCTTAATATTACCCAATTTAAATATCTGGATTATAAAGTCTTCCCTAGGTGTAATGCTATGTATGATTAATAACCGAACTAGTTCTCCCTCCTGATATATAAGTGCTAGTTCACTTTCATGTTTCATTAATCTCATTCAGGCAGCTGAGCACACTTTTTGTAAAATCTCCAGTCTAATTGGCAGTGTTACTTTGGACTTGTAATAAAATGTCTCTGCTCTCCGTGGAAAAGAGAGTCTTTTTCTTTCACTACTACAGGGGCGTCGACAACACAATGCTTACACCTCAGGCTGCTGAACTTTAGTGTTCAACGTGAGAGGCCTGAAATTTTCTCTGGCGTTTCCCTGGCCTTCTAAATATCTCATTAGGCCACATCATGTAACGCATTTTCAAAAATAAACATTCTCAATAGGGCAGACCTGTCTTCTAACTCTTCCTAAGTTCCAATCATCCGCTGGCATGAAGATGAATGACACGTCGCAACTTCTGCCCATTATTCAAAAATGAAGCCAAAATATTCTGGATATGAGCGCTGCAAGTAAGCATAGGACAGCGGAGCCACTCTATCAAGTTCCCGCCCATATATCAGCCCAAACGTGTGCTCGGCTCAGAGCTCAGCTGTCAATTATGATGTTTCTCCTCATTTTTGCAGCATCAAATAACTGATTAAAACTGAGATGATAAAAAAAAAAAAATACTTGAATAGACACCAGCGTGATAAGAAATACATAAAATGACAGAAACCATCTTTTTGAATAATTTACATGAAGAGTAATTTGACTTCTTGGTTTGGCCCAAATCATTTGGCTTCACTTTTGGGGAGCTCTGACATCCTCCATTTTTACATACAGTCTCTGGTTGTATTAGTTCAGTTTTCATGTGTTAGAAGTCCAAACACTAGATACGTTTAGATATATTACAATCGATTTTAAAAGCCCAAAGAAAATAAAAATGTTTGATTTAAAAACTTAATTCAATATAAAAAGGTCCAAACAGATTGAAATGTCAAATTGCTGCACAATAAAGGGGCAGAATAAATCTTTTCACAAACTGATCAAAAGAAAACGATTTTAACATGTAAATGGTTAGCTTGAATATTTCCTCCCTGTGCTCTTTCTGTGTGGTGACACACATTTCTCCACTCTATAACAATGGTGGCTTCCAGGCTGAACTCGTCCACTGTGGAGACTTTCTTTTAATAGAAATTCTCAACAAACTGAACATAATTTGATGCCTAGATGGTCAGAAAATAAGAAATAAAGACTGACTTACATAAGCATAAGCACTGAACAAATAAAAAAAATCACTGGAAAACTCTGAAGACCACCTTCTACAAAAATAAATACAACAACAACAAACATGGATCACTCACCAAACAGGTGAAATAGCTGTTGTAGAAGATGATCGCTTGAAGTATTTATCACTTCTGTGCTGTTTCAATTAAATGTGTCAGTGCGTGTGAAAACGAACCTTATAATTACAATATTGATATATTACATTACACTTATTATCCTTGCTGTCCTTTGCCATCTGTTTTTAATATAAGATGGTGCTTAAAATCTATTCAGGTTTAGGTGAAACTCAGCAATCAAAAACATGTGCGTAGGAAGAGCTGCACCCTCTAGCAGAGGAAGAAGTGCATAATGAAAAAAAATAACTAGGCATAGAGCTGTCAAATTCATGCAAATCATTGAAATGTTTGTTTTTGCTGAATGAGGAAAATATCTATATTAAAAAAAACAAACATTATTACATAATGGACTTGCATTTAAATTTAGCACTTTTACCTCCTCAAGGCTCCTCATCTGTTCGGACACTCACATTGACACACTGGTGGCAGAGGTGACCGTCCAAGCTGCCACCTGCTCATCAGCAGGAGTCATTCACACATACACGAGATGATGCCCTCGAGAGTAATTTGGGGTTCAGTATCTTGCCCAAGAATAATTCAAGATGCTGACTGCAGGGATGGGGATCAAACCAACAATCCTTTGATCAGTGCACTCTAGGAATGTAAAGATTTACCATTGCAGAAAGATATGATGGCAACCATGATATCACTTTGTTATTTAAAGTCCTAAACAACTAATTTCTATTTAATAAAATAACATTTTTTATTTCATTAAGAAAATGATCTTAAAATAGCTTGGATGTAATACACCTTTGCTTTATCCAAGTCATGGGGATCTATGAATTTGCTACTTTAGCCCCACTTCATCTCTGCTCACCACTCAGTCCCTCGCCTGCAGCTAGAGTGAGCAGGCGCTTACCTGCTCCGTCATCTTCCCACTCTTAGACTAGTCTACCATACACTGCATAGTGGCAATTTTTGAGTAACTTTTGCGTAATTTAGCCACACAATTTTGAATTACACATGGTTATGACTGCTTATTCGATTCACGATGTGTACTGTGTTTTTAGTACATAAACAAAAAAAACACAATATGGAAAAGATAACAGAGGCAAAAATGTGATTTCCACTGGAGGCAGTCTTCAATAGTCTAGTGTACGAAGATACATATTTTAAAATACAATACAATTTGATTTAGGTTTCATTATGATTAAAACGATTCACGATGAATCGTTACAACCCCAGTTGACACTGAGTACCTGAGTAGTGGTTGTAGAGAGCCCATATATTCTTACAATGGCAGAGATGTGAGTAGCTATATGACACTGTATGCACAAAACTGTCAGAGGGTCTTAGTTTCTCCCCCCTGCTGGTGGCTCATGTTGAAAATATGTAATATAATTTTAGGAGAGAGAGGCTAAAAATAAAATCTGACACAACGATCTACCCTCTTGGCTTGTGTTTGTTAATGAGGGATTATCTAGTTATTAGATGTAATGATCAAACACATTCAACTTGTTCTCCCTCATCCTACATGACAGATAATGCTGCACAGCTGCCTGTAGATTCTGGGCCGATGTCTTGTCAAGAAACACAAAAACAGATTCATCAGTATGCAGACTTTACTCTGCTAACAATGAGTGGTGATGTGGTGTCCACTTAATGACAGCAGATACACATTATTATCTCATACAACCTGCATTTAAAATGCATGACAACCTGGGTGGTGCACATTTTCTTTATTTGTTCGTTTTGTCTGACTGTTGGTCTCGTATCGATGAAACGCAAGCTGTTATTTTATTCCCTCGGAATTGAGATTAGGCCAGGCAGAGCTGAACATTAGGTGTGGTGTGTATGATTACCATACAGCTATTTCTTCTATTTACCTAAACTTCTCCACCTTCTCCCTCCGGCTTTGCCGCTGTCTGCTCTCCTTCTCTCTCCCTCTCTCTGTCTCATGCCCCTGCTGCTCATCCATCCTCCTCTCCTCTGTCACGGGGTGGGAGCCGGGGAGTGACGCATCACCATTCATTATTCCACTGAACACTCTGTCGATTCCTCCTCTGAGCCTCAGTTTCATATCTCATCAAGAAAAATGCCAGCCCTAACCGTGGCCAGCTCCAGATTTAAAAAAAAAATCAGGTGCGCAGGGCCACAGGCAAACCATTTACAGCAAAAATCCTTTTAAAGTGAGCAGTGAGGACTAGAGTTAGTGAGCACAGATCTTTTGGGCATCTCGAATTTCTGTTAAAATAGAGTGTAAATATGCAAATGCAGTAAATGATTTCTCACTTTCTGAATGATTTCTTTATGACTCCACCTTGATTGTTATATAAATCTGAAGCTATATGCAAATGGTCCCCATCACTATTAAAGTTGAGGTTGATAACATCGGTGATAGTAGGTTTGCACATAAATCAATGCTCTCCTTTATTACTGAGTAGCAGCATAATTAAAAGGTTAAGCATGCAGTGTGGTACCTCTGTCGCCCTCTTTTGGCAGAAACAGTAATTACATAAACATTACCCATAGTTGCTGTGCCTCTGAAAGAGCATCAGAGGTAGTAAAAGTGGCCAATCAACAGTATAAATAGAGCAAGCTGGCAAGGTTGAGCGATGAGACATGGTTGTGACTGTGGCTTTGGATCAGGAGATAGAGGTGATTCTATGATCAGGATTGTCAGTTCGACCTCCACCCTCATGTTGAAGTCCTTGGGTGGAATGTTGAACCCCAAACTGCCCCAGAAATCATAACCTTGGTGTGTGCGTACATGTGTGCATGGTTATTGCTCCAATAGACTTGAAGACTTGAAAGGGGCTATATAAATCTGACCTGCACGATTTAAAAGCTGCTAGTTAGACATGCTAGCTAGACATGTCAACATATTTATAGGCTGAAAGAATTTTAGTTGTTCTATTCTGTAACCCATACTGAAAACTCTTCCATCGCTACTAAATATTGCATTCCCCTTTCCTCTCAAAAAACAATCTTTGCTAAATGCATCACCGACGGTGGGCAAGCATACAAGAATCTTAATGTGGCATCAATCTGTGTAATCAGCATTGTGTAAACTTATGCAAAGTCTTACAGGTTCATTTGTGTGTATGAAACTTCTAGGTTTTAAGTTATGTACAGTAACTCAAGACTTGTGCTTTGGCGCAGGGCTCTACGGGTTTGAATCACACGCTTTTGATAAAAGGTAAGGCGCGCTCACAGTTTAAATTATCCCTCATGTGCATATAAAACTGAAAAAAACTTCCCTCCTGTGGTATGGGCCCATACAATGTCTCATCCTGTGACTAAAGTGCATAGAGACTACACTTAGAAAATGTGTTTTTCTTCAGCTATTTAAGAACCCAGTAGGGCACAGAAGTTAGAGGGCTGTGCTTTTACTCGTTAAGAGTTACGGCATGTAAGTAACATTTTAATATTAATGTAGGCCTACCCTCCGAGACTATTGCTAGAAGGACAGAAGCACAGCCTTTGACATACTGAATTTGTTCAATGCCACAAACATCAATATTTCAACGAAAAATAAAGTCATTAGGAAAAAAAAAAAGTTATATTCTTCATGACGGGTGACAGCTGTAAACAAACATAACACCCACTGCTGTAAGAAAGTGAAAAAGAGCCGTTACCAACAGTTCAATGAAGACAGGCCACTTGCAGCAGAGAATTGTTTGTGTGGCAAACTGAACCACCTTCACTCTGCTGAACTTTCCCCGAATCTGAGAAACTTTTTTTTTTTTTTGGTTTTTTTTTCAAAAGAAGGGTTAGAGTCTCCTAACAAATAACATACATTGTCTGGATGGAGACCAAATGTGCACGCACGCCAAGCACAGCAGCTGTGTTACGTTAAGTGACCATATTCAGAAGCTGGACTGAACACAATCCTACCTGGTGGTATCATCATGATTCCAAAAGAGTTAGGACACGGTGAGAAACAAATATAACAAAATGTAAGAATTTACTGAAGCGCTATAACATTTCTCAAAGCCGACAATGGCACAAAGACAAACTATATTAAATGTCATCCTCAAATTTTTTTGTAAAGACACATCTTAAACTAAAAGCACTGATCATCTTGCTACAGGGAAATTTCATGCTGGGAAACACTTCATCCGGGTATTCTTGATGATGCTATTTCAAATAAACCATCTCCCCAAAACATCCTCGCAGTCCAAACACAACCCCAAATCCAAAAGCAGACCCTAATGACACTGGTGCCCCCTGCAGGAAAACATGGGCAGTTCCAAAAACAAAATTACTTAGGAAAATGACAACTGAGTTGTTGTTACCACAAAAAAACAAACAATTTCTGTACATTGATTGATTGCCAATTGTTTGAAAATGAATAAGCCAGCGGCGGAAGACCATACATGACGTCATGTCATTTCACACTTATATAAAAATGGCAACTGCACCGGTGGCTAAACCAAGAGGTCTTAGAGACCGGCTAAAGTAATGGAAAATCGCTTCCACAGCCAAACCCAAGAGAGCAACTTACAGAGGAACCTCAAAGGCTGTAGTGCAATCCCGCTCGATTGGTGGCGCAACAAGGAGGGTAGATTTCCTCTCCTCTCTTAGGTCACCCGCAAATCCATTACAAATGCGAGTTTGCACAATGAGCGCATCATCACATACTCCACGTACTTCTTTAAGTCGCTGGGAACTTTGGCAACCCTCTTAATATGTTGTTGCAATAACAACACACACTGAGCTTTTGAGACACCCTTAATCTGAAACTTCAACAAGCCCTACATGACAACGACTTTAAAGTGTTGACCTGTCTTTAAAATTGCCTGGATTAAAATCTGATCAAGCATCTCCATGAGACGTGACTGAAAAATTTGAGTCCATGGAGACCCCCTTGTGGCTCAGGCGTGGCCTCTCAAGATAGATAAAGCACTTTGGGAGCTGTACCTGTGGTGTCTAGCAAGGAAGCCTTCGCTCATTTCAGCAAGACAATGCCAAACCACACTCTGTATTTATTACAACAGCACAGCTCTGTATCAAAATAAGCCAAACCGGCCTGCTTGCAGTTCCAACTTATCACTCACTGATAATGTTTGACGCGTTACGAAGCATAAAGTACAACAAAGAAGACCCTGAACTGTTGAGAAGCTGAATTCCCACGTCGAGCAAGAATGGGAAAACATTCCAGATAAAATTACAGCAACTGGCCTCATCAGTTCCAACACACTTGTTAGAAGAGGTGATACAACATCTCGTGTTCCTATTTGAAACATGTTGCTGACATCAAAGTCTAGATAAGGATCTAATTGTGAAATTGTGAAAATGGCGAAAAGTCAATGGAATTTTTATATGTTGTCATTGAAACCTCATATTCTAAATTGAATATGAGGTTTCAATATTTTGCAAATTTGCATCACAACTTGTTTGGAACGTGGGTTATAATTAGTGAAAATACACAGGAATCATTGTGGCCGTAAATAAGAACAAAAGTTCCTATTCATGTTAAAATAGAGTTATTTATCTTTTTCACTGGAGTCATGTTCTGAGGGCCTGTTGCCAATTCAATCTCTTGTTCACACTTGAGAAAATATAACTAGAGAGAATGTACTTGGCAATAATGCTGTGACAAGATATCTGGTGTCCCAGTGCACTGACCAACAGAACAAAATCTGACTAAATCCATAAAGGTTAAGGTCAAGGTCAATCCCTTACAGCTGAAGTGTTTCTGCTGCATACTGAGGTCCTGCTCTGGTATGAACACTGACATTTCTGAGAGCAGTTTTTCTATTTCTAGTCATTAGGTTATGGGTGAAGTATCAACTGAGGTTGAAGGCAAGAAAAATGTCAAATAAGGAAATGAGGATGTACCTGTAAAACTAATTCTTCTCAATAATCTAAAACAGTAGCTTAAGTTAATCAACGTCATTCAATTACGTGTTAAATCAGTAAGATGCACAGTTAATGATCAAATGAAGATCTGCTCATATTAAGCATAATACTGCCAGTATTTCCCATGTGGTTAGCAGTAAGTGTTTTCACAAAAGTAGGTCAGGCCTCACAATCTTATTATAGTGTCTTTCAGTGAGAGTGTGCGGAAGTTTATCTGGAACAGCCCATGAACCCTGGAAGCTCAACACTTTTGATCAGAATGCCACAGTGGAAGCGGCTGACATCGAGCCCCGTCTGCATTACTGCAGCTGAAACCACAGTAGCTGCAAATATAAAGCCACTGGCTGACAAGCAGATAGCTAAATGCTAAAGGTAACTGTTGACTATTATTAATTATTAATTAGTAGCACTGGTTGAGCATTGTACTGCTGTTTTAATCTTTTTGATTCACAAAAAAAAATAAATATATATATATATAAACTTACCATAAAAAGTAAGGAAATTTGTGTCTTTTAAATTATTTCTTCGTTGCAACAATGGGTCTTTGCATTGTGAGCGTGTGGGGCGGCATCTCCCTCACTGGAAAAACAAGTTTTGTCATCACTGGAGGCAATCTCAATGCAGAGAGATATCGAGATGAGATTCTGCAACCAGTGGCAATCCCGTTTGTTCCCTCCCAAGTATCCTGTTTGTTGTTGGTGGTGATGGTGCCATAAATGACAATAATGTAGGAACACAGGCATCAAAGCATTGAAAGCTTCTTTCAAAATCCAGAGAAGCAAAGGTTTGGGGAAATAAAAAGACACCCTGTACAGCTGGCAACATCATACACCAGTTTGTGATGAATGTAGCTAAGGGAGTGCAGACATTTTCTGTGCTCTCCTTTACATAAGTAGAGCTATAACATTTCCTGTGAGGTCGACTACCAGGACCCTTAAACTGTTCATCTGCTTCGCCACAGCTCGTCTTAAATAGACTGATGGCAAGATTGGTGGTTTTCTCCCAAAACTGTGACATCCGGCGAATGATAGAAGCACGATTCTCAAACTTAATAGTCTCCATAGGTACGTTTACATGAAGCCTAATATTGTGAATACAATTCAGTATAAATGCCCCAAAAAGAATAAAAAATCCTCAATTAACTGTGAACAATTCATTTAGAATATAAAGTCCAAACCAATTGGATTTTCAAATGCTTGCAGAGGGCTGGAAGGAGCTTTTTCAAAAACTGAACAAAAGAGAATTGTACCATTGTTTCCTGGCTCCATCCTAGCCAAAATACGTGATGACCTACAGCATCTTTCTAGACTTCACAACAATGGCAGGTTTGAAGCTGACCT
>KV751358.1:3425355-3452321 GCA_001698575.1 Mola mola
AGTGTTACGCAATACAAAATTAGACTTGGACACGGCATATAAACAAAAAAAAATTGACACAAATGTATTTGTCTGCTTTACACACTATAAAAACAGTGTCCCTTCAGCAATTACGTGTTCCTGTCTTGGTTGCACCATCAGCAACAGGAGGTAGAGAAAGACATACATTGTCCTTACAGTCACTGAGTCACAGCGACTGTAAGGAAACACACAGTGCCTACAGTGAAACACACAGGTGTTTCACTGTAGGCATCTACTACAAATTATCAGATGCTTGCAAGAACGTTTTATAAGGAAACACACAGTGCCTACAGGCATCTACTACAAATTATCAGATGCTTGCAAGAACGTTTTGAGCACAGTTAGCGGGGGAAAAAAAGCGATTTATTTCCAACTATCTGACTTTCCCTATGCAGTTGCGTAGTGTCATGTTGTCAACAGAGCAATCACACTCCGAACTGGAGTAGTTTAAAAAAAAAAAAAAAAAGATGCATTTTGTGAAATTTTCGAGCCTGAAAGACCAGGAAATGGGGCTCAGCTTGAAAAATAGTTCTCCTCTAGGCATCACTATAAATCAGCCACACAGTGCTCGGATGCATATTTTGGAAAATCAGCATCTGAAGAAGGACAGGGGATGATTTTATAAATGGATTTTCTCCCCACAATCAAAATATTTCTATTTTTTTTTTTTTATGGTGGCACAATGTTATATCTGGAACTGAAAACAGAGCCAGCTAAACAATCAGCAGCAGCAAGCCGGCAGACTTTGGATGGGGCACTGAATAAACTCCTAAGCAATTCAAAAAAAAAGTTAAATAAGAAGCACATTAATCAATACGGCCGCATTGCAATACTTGCAGAATCACGATAAATCACAATGGCTATACAAATCGGAAATCGCTATCGTGATACAATCGAATCGGGACGGAAGCAGATCGTCGCAATCGAATGAAGCCTACTCTGCCAGCTTTACAGTGCAAAACATTACATGTGACATTCTCAACAGGCAAAAACCTTCCCTTGATGAACAAATCAGTTCTTTGTTTGTCAATGAGAGGCTGAAGCGCGCACTGATGAGGAAAACGGTGAAGCAAATCAGGCATACCTGGCATCAGCTTCGCAGAGGGAAAGATCCTTTCTTGTATTTGCCTGCTTTCAGCCAAGAGTTCTTCAGCCGTCATGGGGAGCTCCAAAGTGTCCCGAATAATTTGACAGGCCTGCAGCGCACCTCTCCCCATCACCAACGACTTCACAGCCCAGGTGTACTGCTTTCCAAAGCGGTCGCAGATTTCCTGGAAGGACACAGTGTACAGCCGCTCGGTGTCTGTAAAATATGGAGGAAGTGTACCACTCTCAATTAAATGTTGCTTTCATACAGCGCAGAACTTGAATAAAACCTTGCTTAAAGGAGATTGTAAAAGTGTGCTACATTGAAGAGTAGATACATTGTTAAATGTAACTTTAAAAATTGCATCTTTTCTGTCATTTAATTTTTTTAATTCAAGATTTTAACCTCATAACAATGGATGATGCTGATAGGATTTGCAAGGGTGTGACATTATTGAAGCAAGATATGTGTTTATCCTTTAATATGGATACATAAAAGCAGAAAGAAACAAAAGAAACAAATATCATGATTAAATCAGATGATATCATAAATAAGTCCAAATGTATGTTTCAGTATCACGCCTGATTGCATTTAAATATAGCAAGATTTGAGACTGCTACGGCCGTAGCAGCAGAAATATGATGTCCAAGCAGGTGCAATAATGTTTTAAGCTGGGTAGAAGATCCAAATGTTCCATTCGGCTTATTTATTAACAATAAAGAAGATCAGACTACTGTTGAAACCACAGCTCTTTAAAGTGGGTCGCCGTCGCGAACGCGTCTCGTGGACGCGTCTGAGAGGCAAATTCACAATGGACGTCAACGAGATTTAAGCAAAAGCAAACGTCACATTTCAACGTGTTGGAGGACACGTTGCTGTTTTTGGACATATGCCGAATTAACCAGTAGAACATAAAGTTATAGGACATCTTTAAGGCAACATTCAACATGTTAAGATATTTTATCCCCGTGCAAAATAAATTCGGCATGCCAACTCTGTAGGGACAGTGAGTGAACCGGACTTTGGAACAACGTAACTTCACCGTAGGTGAGTGAATGAATTTTTACATAAAAATACAAAACAAAATACTTTCCCAGACCTAATAGTAACCCATCCATGTCAAAAATGACATGGGTCACGAGTTTGTAGGAGCTGCCTGCCACAGACATGTTTGTATGACTTCCGCGTCGAACGAGTTCAGAGTGGGGCGACAAAACTATCGCAGGTGTGGCGGAGACCGCGCGTGGTGGACCGGGAATAATCTGCCCCGTTCTGCTTACAGTCCCAAACAACTTTAACACATTAAAATAAATAAATAAATAAAAGATCCGGAAAACCACATAGGCTTAATAAAATAGCCCGTTTTATCCTTAAACCGATCTGCAGATTTTGCAGGGATGGTTTTGGTCGCCCCAGTGCAATGGCCGCCGGGAAATGAAGTCATCGCTGCAATGAAGCCGCCAGACCGCACGTTTTGAAACTTTTTGACTACTAAACTGTTAGAATTGACAAAAAAAAGAAGCTATTTTTCTAACCCACAGATACTATTGTGTTTTTTTGTTGGTTTGTTTTGTTTTTGGAGGGGAAGATTTCAATAAAAAACTATTTGTTGTACCATATTTTGAATAGATCAAATCAGATTAGATTAGATTAGCCTTTATTGTCTCCCTTAAGAGAATTTTTTCTTAGGCTAGATGGCAATACAGTACACGTAAAGACATACAGAATGATCTAATACAATTACCCAGTGCATGTACACTCCGACTACAGTTAATTCAATAATATGCATATGTGCACGCACAGAGGTCCACAAAAAAGAGCCCTGTAACCACGATATTGCAAAGACACCCTAATATATTATTATAATATACAAAATCCCTAGATCAAGTATTGCACAAGTGCCCCAGAACAAATACTGACCAAATATTACCGGACAGCGATGTTGATATTGTACCCTGCAACTGTATAGCACAGATGCCTGCATACACACATACTCATCTCATACTACTACTATTCCAAAAGGCTTTACTGGAGAGCTGGAACACATGAGGGCCACCACAAAATGTTCTTTATTTAATCAAATTTAATAAACTGGTTCCGTTCCAACTGAAATCAAAGTAGTCATCCTTGCTGTTTCCTGCTCGGTCATCTCCCCTTTGATTAAAACTGGGCTGTTAGCTCCCACAGATTTGGGATTAAAGGTAATTTATTTTGTTCTTTTGACATTTTCTCCACTTTCAAGCTCAAAGATTGATCCTTGATCATGCTGATTGTGTGCGTGTGTGTGTGTTTGCGTGTGTAAGGGAGAGAGAGGAATGTTTAGGTTTTACAAACACACGCTGTTTGTGTGACAGCGCGATAAGGATTTGCATCTTGTTTAAGAAATTATAGGTTTGTTTTTTGCCGATAAGCATAGACACGGATGCTCAAAAATAGAGAATGCGATCGAAGCTAAAATAGTGGTATGAAATGTTGAACAGCCTCTTTTCTAAGTGGGCCTGGTCTCCTCTCCTGCCCATCAACACTGAATATTTTTAATACTGACACATTATTGAGATTTCTGAATGTGAAAACAATGCAACACTGGATATGTGATAAATACACTGTCACCATATGTTGTTCCTTGTGCTTGATAGGTATAAGGCATTGACTGAACAGACGACATGAGGGCTCCGCTAAAATGAAGTCAAAGCATCTTGATTTAACTCTGGTGTTGAGCTGCAGAATAGGTCACAATCAACTCAAATACTTTTTTTCCCAAGGATGGTTTCTGTGATTGGATGTAGGTCTTTTCACGCTGATGTGTGTTAAAGTGGTCATTTTTCTGTTCAGTTGAGTTTTTGACGCCAGACCTGACTGCTAAGTAAGCAGTCAGGTTCCTCTACTTGCAAGGGGGCGAGTCATTGTACAGTTTTATTGCAGGCAGGAAGGTATGTGGGTGGGAACTCAATACCCCCGTTCTGCTGCTCGCACAGCCTGGCTCGAAATGATGCCACCGGCAGAAAATGCTCATATTGTGGGTTAATAACGGGAGGAAGGGCCAACTTGTCGTCTGTCTCTATGCAAGTCAGTTGTATAAGGGAACAATGTGCACATTTCAGTGAATTAAAAGGTAAATTATTTACAATCCAAGTGTTTTCTAACTAAATGTGGCCCATTATAATATTAAATTGTTTGTATGACTTCTACGCTCAGCAACAATTTTGCGAGCAACTTACCAAGAACATACTGGAGGTTTATTTATTGTTTTAAACTACTAACTTGCATATGCTCAGTCTTTCTCTGTTGTTATTGGAAACCTATACCCCCTTGTTCCATGTAGTTACATAGTTAACTGGCTGTATTCCATTGGCTGTGTATATTGCTTTTGTGTTAAAGACCATGCCGACTAAGTTTATTAGAGCCTAAGAACTCTAAAAGCCATCCGAATTAGCTTGAAGTTCACAAGGGAGAGGCACTGTATGGAATCCAAGATAGACTGAAGCAAAGCATTGTTAGAATGATTTCTGTAGATGTGATTAAAAGTCACTAAATAAGCTTCATGCTAGAAATAGTCCAAACTTCAGAAAATTATTCAGAGGTTCGATTTGGCTGGCCCGCTGGCCTCTTGTGGTCAAGCCGAATCTCTCCTGGTAGCAGCTTTCAATCAGTCAATCAATTTTAATTTGTATAGCCCAAAATCACAAATAACAATTTGCCTCTGAGGGCTTTACAATTTGTTCACTTTAAGTCACCATATTCGCTGGCACTCCGTAGACACGACTCTTCTTCGCAGGTGGTTACCCAGATGTCAGAGAGCCCCAGAGTACTTAAAAAGTTATGGTTATAATTATGTCTAGAGGTATTTGGACGATGACACAGATTCTATCATCTTGCTTCTATACATCACCATGATAGATTTTAGATAGATCCTTTGCAGGGGTACACAACCAGGTAAAGCTCTCAACTCGACCCCGGTGCGGCGATGTATGGAATGGTAGTAGTCTGGGTGACCTTGTCTTCTCTGGTTAGCTGCCAGTGAATACCGTTTAATACAATTAAACAATCACAAATATTCCCCATGTGCCTGTCTAGATGGTATTATCTCCTTCGAGCTCGAGCTCCTAGGATCGCACTCTTCTGGACACAGATTTCAGATGTTGTTCCCGGAATCTGCTGAAGCCACTCTCTCAGTTCCTATCACCACTGACACCACTAATGCTGTCACTCTCCACATCTTTTCAAGCTCCTCTTTTTACCCTCGTTAAGCATCTCATGCCGCTTCTCTTTTATGTTGCTATGCCTTGGGATTGCTGCAACTTTCACCGCCTTGCTCTCCTATTTATTGACCATCTGGTGTCTGGTTGATTAACCTTCACCGGTGTTTTTGTCCGGATCTGGAAGTCCCTCATGATCCTCAGTTTGGCCATTCTCAATCACCATCCATTGTGATCCTGAGACCTTCAGCCCACATGCTCCTATATTATATGCCAGACACTTTTCATTTTACATGTATGCTTTACTGTGCCCTATATGTACTGTACCTAAAGCAGGCTGTTCACTGCACTGCTACCAGTACTGCCACATTTAGAATGTTGTGAATAATTGCTAGCGCCTTGTTTAAATAAATTGTTTTGTTAATGTGAAAGAGATATAAGGGGACTGAGAGAAACTGGAAAATCTATTGAGCGTATGGATTGCCGGTCTAGTACGTACAGCAATCGAGTGTTTCTGGAGAAGCGCCGAGAAAAAAATGTTCAATTTCACGATGACACCTTCGTGTCGTGTAAATGTAACAACCCTGACAAGGCGGGAAAAAAAAGTTGAGACGTTTTATTTTGTCCCAGCAGCAACGCGAGTGCAGAGGTGAAAAGAGTAAAAGGCTGGCGATGCGTTCAATCCCACAAATCGATGCAACAACAGAGAGACGAGAGACTGGAAGAAGAGGAACAGGAGATTGCTGTGAGGTTTAGCCTGGAGCGACGCTTTGCTGTCTGACTGAAACAGCATGTCTCTTGATATAAATAGCGGCGTGGTTAAATAACAGGCAGAAACGCACTTAGTTAGTTTTCACATCTCCCTCTGGAGTGGGACTGCCGCGGAGACATTGCGACGATTAGAGTTTGGAGATGCTTCTCTTCACTCCTTTGTGTTTGCTGCCTAATGATGACACTGTGATGCGTACATGGACATTGTTCTGACTTGTCGTTCAAATACAGACAGCACAACCCACCTTTGATATGATGGAGATAAAAATCAAGCCACCGACTGTTTCAAGAATTTTAACTTGGCTGGACCCTTTATTCTCCTCCTACTGTATGTTCGGTGCTAAAGCAATACCTGGACCCACAATTAAAGTGCTAAAACTGGATTTTGACAACAAAAAAAATGTGCGAACACTCATCATTATTTGACCAGATCCCATTTTCAGTCGGACTCGGAGACAAACTTTTGGAATAATTAATCTGAAAGACATGTAAGACGCTAGTGCGAGACCTCATTTTCATAGAGAAAATCTCTGAAATCTCTGAAACTCCCTGATGTACACACAAAGACAGCAGAACAGCAGGAGACGCATCGGGGTGCCGCCATTAAAGTGTACGATCTCCTGATCAATTTACAAAACAACACTTGGCGGCCAATCCTCATGTCAGTTGCTGAAAAGCGTCTTTGCTCCAGATCTCATGGATATTTACGAGCGTGCAAAAAATTCTCAAATATTTTTTTGTGTCAAACTGGCACAGAGGATCTGCAGCAGAAGGGTAGTAATGATTCCATAATATCCATAAACTCCCTTTTCCATGGTCCGGATCAAAAAGCATGAAAAGAGATGGTCTTGTTTGTTGCCGTGTCTTATGTGAAAACATTTTTTGGACTTTCATACCAAGTACAAGGAGTCAAATGACAAAAGTTAAGCAGTTAAAAAGAAAAATGGAAAAAAAAAAAGAAGGAGAGCACTTTCCAGACATTTTCAGAGGCGGAGAGAGAACGTTCAAGGACTCAAACGATAATAGAAGACATGGCCGTCAATATGAAGTATTGAGAAATGCTTTTGAGGGCTCGTTAAGATCTTTAGCTTGCTGACGTAGTTACAAAGTGGAGGCAAAAGCAACCACATAATCAAATATATCCAATTTAGCAAAAAAATGTAAACTCTGGTTCAGACTTTCAGATATGAAATATAACATTGATAAATAACAAGTAGAAAAAAAAAAAAAAGAAATCTTATTTTCATTGGGGTTCACGATGGAGGGCAGTTTGAGCTTTTCTTTTCAATTAAATGTTAAGATTTCAGTATTGCTTGCTGCCAATATTTGATCTTCACCCGCTGGACTCCGTTCAGCCCGATACCCCGTTATTAACATGCTCTGTGATTCAGGACCGTACGCATTTTTCAATACAGACTACACCAAGTTCAAAGCTGTAATTGTTCAGAGCTTGAACTTGAAAAGTTGAGCTCAGACCCCCAAGAGCAACAGGATGCTGTTTGTTTAATTTGCGAGTGGAAAAGTGCGTTCTTTCAGCATAGATGACTCCGGAACACCCACACACCCGTAATGCTCGCTGTAATTACCATTCTGAGTCTGAACGCAGGCTAGATAGAATCATCGACCAGCAGATCTGCGTGGTAAATGAATTCACTTTGATTTGATATGGAGGGATCAATATCTGCAGTCTGACTTATTATTACACTAGCAGAGGCCCAGTTGATGAATCCTGTCTTCTTACAGTGTGACAGACAGCCAGCAATGATCATCGGTTAAAGCTGACACTGTCACATCTACAGACGATACAGTCATTTGTAATTCTCCCGCAGCTTCTCCTTTGATTACTAACCATGACACTTCCACGGGAGGGACGGCCTCTGAAGCGATCAACACACATGCCAAAACAAACAGCGCTATTTACATTGTGATGATAAGCTCGTTAACGCTCTGCGACTGATTGATATCGCCCTGAAGCTCCAATTCCCCAGCCAACCATTTGTCATGGGTGGGATATCAGCAATTACCATTTTAAATGAGGAAAGGTGATAGGAGATGCTAATTCAGAGCGTAAGATCAATACTGTTCAGCGAAGGGAATAAAGTAAAGCAGCAGTACAGTCCGCTGTCCTTGAGCCCTCAGTGAATGATGTGACATTGCACCACACAACACAGAGTGAAACTACATTCGGGCACCTGTAACTTAAGACAGACTTACTGATTGGTTGGCCCGTGCCCATAAAACATGATAGATAAATCTGTTATGCAACTACATCAACCTGTAATCAACAACATGTATATACTGTACATGTATTTTACCTTCAGGCGTGAAAGAACATTTCGGCAGGAGACATTTAAAAAACACGTAAATATTCAGGGTTTCCACAAGGATATGGAGTACACAGCCACTGGGAAAAACTGGGGTGTAGACCCTGATCTAAAATACTGCATATGTTAACGGGTTTGCATGGTCGATTTTTTTTAAATATGTAGTTATACATTATTGTGAAGAGGAGGGGCTTCTTGTAGTTTTAGCCATGGATAGCTAAGTAATGTGGAAACACATCTGTTTTTTGTCATATACACAGAACAATCTCAACATTGGAACCTCCTGCTTGATATTGTATTGGTCCCTCTCATTAAAACAGCTCTAACCTGTCGGGAAATGGACAGGGGAACCTCTTGAGGATGTCCTGTGGTACCAGGCACCAGGACATAAGTGGGTGGGGTCGCTTTTCCTTCCACGGTTCTGCTGAATGTTCGATTGGATTGGGATCTGGGGAGTTTGGAGGCCAGCTCAAAGCCATGGGCTCCTGCTCGTGCCATGGAACATTCAGAATATTTGAATTAGCAGAAGTAAGCCTTTATTAACTAATAAACCCTGATCAAATGGCAACAGTATGCTGCAGTGATCCATCTTGTTTATAAGTGCTCTCTATTGCACTGTGTTGGAGCGAATTACCCAAGGTGGGGGGGCTGTGAACACTTGAGACTGGAGTGTTTCTGAAGTGGCTTCCCTTCAGTGATGATGATAGTAATTGGGGTGCTCATTTGGAGGCATCTCCATTTTCAGTGGGAGATAAAGGTTGATTGTCGATTGAAGACTGAATTTAGTGAAGGACTTTAGCAATTTGCAATCCATAAACCAGGTCGAATCGGCCTGCCCTCCTCCCCCTCCTACTTTTTTTTGACAGGATTGAGGTTTCTAACTCTTTGCATTGTTATCCCTCCATCATCCTCCGTTTATCTGGTATCAAGCCATGGTTGCAGCAAAGCATCCCAGCAATCGCTCTCCTCAGCAACACTTTCCTCCTTCTCCTGGGGCATCCTGAGGCATGTGGGATGTCATGCGGGATATACAATCCCTACGGTGAGTTTTGGGTTTACCACAGGGGGTTTTCTCAGTTGGGCATGCTGAGAAGACCCTTGAAGAGAAATGTCCTGGAGGCATCCTAAACAGTTGCCAGAAAAACCCCCAGCTGGCTCTTTTAGGTAGCTAGGTAGCTGCAGCATAGTGTTACTGTTAATGTTACTGACTTGGGTGAAAAACAGAACTTTGGGTACACTATTCTTATAATAATAATCAGGAAAGAGACAGGCAGAGATGGGAATAGAGCACGCACAACACAGGCATGGATGAAGTAGGGCAAGGAAACCTACATTTATTGATTTATTTATTTTGGTTCGGTCTATCAGTGCAGCAGGTTCCTGGTGTATAGATCACTTTTCGTTCGATAACCTTAACCGCTGTGCTCCATCATGCAAAATCAACACAAAAGTGTATAAGATAAATGTGTCTTTGGTGCGTGTATTTTTTTTTTTTTCAGGTACGTATCGTCAAATGTCTTGTCTTTTTTTTTAATTTATTTTGTCACAACCTGATTATTACCTCCGTCACCTTCCCTCTTTTATGTTTTTATGAGACCATTCCAGTTTTGTTGTGTTTGTACTGTTTTGTGTGCCTATGGCATTTCTCGTCTTCCCAGTAGTTTTCGGAGTTTTGTCCCTTTGTATTCTACATTGTGCCTGTTTTCTTGTATTTTGACACCTACCCTCTTAGAATTATTTCCTTTCCGTGCAGTTCCTTGTTTTGACCTGTTCCATGCCTCAACACCCTTTAAGGCTTTTGTTTTGCATGTGATTAATATTGCTGGATTCAGTCTTCTCTCCTCCCACTGTATGCATCTGGGCCCCTACCCCTCTTTTTTCTCACATGAAACATGACAGAATTAACTGGACAGTATGTGCCTAACAGAAATAAGCTTTTCACAGGAGGATCTGGAGGAGGTGAGATCTTGTCACTTTGGGTAATTTTCTTCTCTGCATTGACTCTAATGTGTGGAATCGACTAGCCGACAGCCACAGTCCATTTTGAAAAGACTCCTCCAGTCCCAGTTTTTTTCAAGTTACCAAATAAGGTACTATTAACCAGGCTGAGAAACACAGAGTCTGTATAGGAAGTTCAGAATTTCCAGCTTGCCTCCCTGCTGGATATTCTCCAAACTCAGGTCACAAAGTTCCAGTCTGCATCGCTGCAAGCTAGTAGCAGGCCTGCACTTCAGCGTGGTTTTCTGAACCTTCTGCTGTTGTCAGGCTACGGCCCCCGCTGACTCCTGCCTCCAGTCCAACTTATCTTACATCTATAGAAGCCATGTTACAGCAGTCTATGGAAGCTGCAACTGTCTTCGGAGAGGTTCTGTTTTCATTATCAGTCTTTGGAAAGCTTTGTTTTTCTGTCCTGCCTCTGGGCCCTCAACACTGACACTTCTGAAATTCCTGCTCCTAAGACCTGTCTGCTTTGCTCTGCCTTTGTGCCTTTCTCTACCCCTTGCTATTATTTTTTGGCACTATTAGGTCCAAAACTGTGTTTATATTACTTGTATATTATAAAACATGACAATGCAATACTTTTTATTAGGTAAACAGAGTGCATGTGTGTAATTTAGTCAAGTACAACTAAATGATTGGGATTCTTTGTCAAGTGCTAAACAAACCATAACCCAAGGAGACCAAACCTCCAGCCTTAAATTGGCATACAGACATCCATTTAGAGACAAAGAGCATGCACAAAGGCTTGACTCTGTTCACCAAAGGCACTTTGAAGTTGAACTTTGATTGGTTTGTTTGCCAGTGCTTTCGCTTCAGTTCATTTCTCTATAAAATGAACTTCAAAGCTGTACTTTTCCTCCTTCAAATTGCTTTTTTTTTTTTTTTCTAAATAAACAGTTCTTTTAACATTATTCAGTCTGATTTGCCATGATTTATTTTTTTTGTGTGTGTTTACATTTAAATCCCAATATTATATGAAAGTTACCTGAAATTAGATGCAGGAGTGATTTTAGTTTTATACCATTACCCTCAATACCCCACCTCCTGTGAGGGAAAGCCATTCAAAATCACGTCAAGGGGTCTCTCACTTCAGATATCATCTGTCCACCTCCTTTATTTCTTTGTGGCTAAGAAAGATACAATTCTGCAAATACCCAGCATGTGCTCATAACCTTTCTTTTTGAGCCTCTGTTTGTTGGGTGTCACCTTGTTCAGCACACTGGATCTCAGAAACACTCTCACACATCTGGTGAGAACTTGGGGGGAGGGTGGGTGGAACATGAACCGATTGATGCTCCTGCTGTTGTTCAAGCATTAGTGAGCAACAAGCGACGGGACTTTTTAAATCGTTTAGGGTTTTTTTTATTATTGAATGACACCCCAGTGGTGTCTGATGTCTTTGCTTTAGTCAATTTAACTTTGCTCTCACTTATAGTCCCATCCCTCAAAACATTAGGCCACATGTTCCGTCAAGACAACACGCACAAATCCTGACACCAAATACGCCGCCTCCTGTTAAGACAGTGCTGTTACCTGATAGATGGCATGAGACGCTCAACAGCCCCAGCCAGCCGTACTTTCTAATGGTCCAAATAATACCTCTTTCAAACTGGCCAAAAATCCCACCGGCAGCCTCTAATATCAGGCTTTTCAGTGCAATGCGAATATGAATTAGTAAGATATAGTCCCAAGACAATTAACCCCTGCAGCAGAAGTGGGTATTTATTGGCTCCAGCTCAGCTCGGCTTTCATGTAAATATTAGTCCCCGGTGTTTGTGTTAATTTCACTAGATGCTGCTGCTCATATGTATTAAAGAAACGGCACCACGGTAACAGTAATGTTAGGAAAAAAAGCATTTCAGCTCTGTTTATTGATGAGGTTTTACAAAGATCCGTTGGGAGCTTCGCCTCTCTTTATCGTCTCAGACGCAAATTCCCCCGGTCTCCATTCAAGTAGAGCTCGAAAGGGGTTTCGACAGGCGTCGGGTTTGAAAAATAGGCTGAGGTAAAAGACACAAGACGGTGACCACAACAAAATATAAGCGTGTGTCCCCATGGATGTAAAATACCTGTGTGTGCATGCTATTTGTGGTCATCATATTCTCGAGCACATCTGAAGCATGCAGTACTCAAACCCCAGTCCATTGCTCATTTCTCCGTTTTGCTGTGTGGTAACGTGTTGTCCTGTGTGTACTTAAACATTTGCAATATATGGAACACAACACGAACCGCATAGAGGATACATGATGCATGGGAGATACAAAATGCTCTGCGAATGCACATCCTATCAGAGAAATGGTGCAAGTAGCGCAGATGTCAATCGATATGCATTCTTCTAGTTGACACCCGTGTCCTACTGAAATAAATAGTAGGATCACTTAACTAATCAAAAGGTCTTTTCTTTCTCTTTTATCATCGTGAAAGCATGGTGGCAGATACCTTCAGCTCCTGCATTTTGCAAACTCAAAGTATATCTTGAAGTACAAAATCTGGAAAACCATCTGCTCAGCAGAAAACGGTCCTTAAATCAAAGGTATGGTGATGTTCTTTGTGTTATAGGTACACTTTTTTGAATGCTGGTGGCATTTAATTGTTATTGCGTTGCGCCACAGAAGTAAATCTTTTATTTTGCATACAAAGACGAGTTGAAAGCACCAACACACACTGTTGTTCTCACTGTAAAATTTGTAAAAAAAAAAACAACCCTCCTGAACAGTAAGACACATGTTTAATCTCCTGGTCTTTACTCATGTACATGGCCTCTGGCAATCCTGTCATATAGCAGCTGAATGAGAATCAGAAGTGGTACTGTGGGAAGTAAAGAATCAAAAGGAGCAAGAGGCAGCTGAAGTTACCCTCCGGGGCTTACAAATCACCCATGAGATGTTCTAAACTCTAACCAGATCACTCGTTCTCCCAAAATCAAAATGCAAAAAGAACTTTATTAGTTCTCAAGTGGAGGTACTGCTGCAGGAAGCGAGCCACAGACGACCAGTGACATTTAGTAGCATTAATACTGGATATGATCTGGAGAAGGGTACTTTGTGGAGAAGGTTAAAAAGAAGGGGTTAAATTTGAAATCTTACACAAAAAAAATGAAATAAAATAAAATAGACAAGAGATGCAGGGCCCTGGAGGAGGAACAGCAGGCAAGGAAATGTCTGAACTGGATCAGCACATTGGGACCTTAATACCTGCTCCAAGGTCCCATTCTGCCTCTCCGAGGTGATTCTGGACAGACGGAGATGCAGAGATCGCAGATACACTGATAAATTGTAAAGTTTTCACGAAGGACATAAGACTCCCACAGTCAGGATTATTTTCCTCTGCATTTTTATAACCCCCGAGGCATGAAATGAAGAAATTCAACTTAATGTTTCTTTTTAAACATGCATTTTTCATGGAGTCGTCCACGTTACCATTTGGATGGACAACATGCTTTTTAGTGTTTAACTGAGGAAATGCGCATTTGACTAAACAGTTAAAAGCATATGAAAAATCAATGAAATATATTTAATTCAGGACAGCTAATACATACTGTATTTCAAATATCTAAACACATGATAACACTGTTCAGTACAATGCAAAAATGCTTAGCCCTGCTCCTAACTCCTCAGTCTTTCCTTTTCTCTTTCTACTCCTCGTTCCGGTCTCATCTTCCTCCCCTCCCTCGACTCATACACTCATCTCAATGTTGACTTCCAATCCCTTCCTTTCCTTGAGCTCCTACAGCTTTCTAAGCATCCCCAGTTCTGCCAGCATTCTTAGCTTCGTCCACATCCTCAGCTCCACTATAGCTACTGCTTAGACAACACTTCCACTAACATCATCCTCACTTGGCTCGGATGGGATTTGCTGCGCTATTCTGTCCTTGAGCTCCACAAAATATGAAAACACCGTTGATGTCACATAATGGAACTCGTATGCAATAAAAATTTTGGGTTTTTTTTGTTGCAAATACTGAAAGTTACTGCAGCTACGTTATGCTCAATAAAAACAGTCCCAGTAATAGTATAAATTGCAGTGGAAATACAAGCAGTGATGCATTATGTCTAATTCACAGATTATTCATCTTAATATTCTCCCAATGTAAAGTCAATACTTGGAAAATTTAACGATAATATTGCTCTTTCGTTGTTCGTTGATGTTAACAATTTTCTATTTATCTTTCACCTGCAAGGTTTCTCCTCCTATTGAGGGTCTGGCATGATATTCATGAGCTACTTTGTCACTTTGGCTTTCTGTTGACCATCTTGGATCCGAGAAATTCTTTATGCACTTACAATGACTAACCGGTGGGTGGCAGTGTTTAGGATGGCACACTGGCATGCAGCGTAATGGATGATGTGCAACTTCCCCATCAGAGCCTGTGCATGAAAAGAGTCTTTTAAATAGCTGTCCACTGTGGTGACCACTATGCATGAAAGGGTTGAAAAATATTTTTAAAAAAAAAGTCAAACTCTCTTTTATGAGTAGACATTCTTGCTTCATGTGTCACATAGTAAGACTGATTGAGTGCTTATAGTGACACATAGTGCATTCAGGCATTAATTACATATCCACTAATGTGCTTTGACGAGGAAGCCTTCACCAGTCTGTTCTTTATGCTCAGTTATTTTACTGTATTCTAGTGCTCAAAGTAATTTCCGTCTCCTTGCTGCTTCCCCCATGACACCTGCTTCTGTTCCTGCTGGTCCTCATGGAAACTGTATTAACAGCAATTCACACATCTAAGCCGTGCGAACGACCAGCTTCCTCTGCTCTCCAGTGGAATCTGCAGAAACCTGGCTGCCGGTCCGCCTGCAGTAATCACAATCATCCGTCATAGCGACTCATAGCGACTCTCATTGAACTCATTCACTCGTGTGATATCAACCTTTATTCATAAACTGACTTGGTCGCCATGTTGACACCATAAGCATCTTGCACAGAGCAAAACATTCCGAATACAAAGGCAGAGTGCTGGGTCTTTAGAGATACTAAAACCGACTCCCTTCTCTAACTAAGAAGGATGAATTTTATGAATTATTTTCTGCATATTATCCGTGCACGTCCACTCACTGAAACAGGACAATCAAATTGATGTTCAATAGTGTTGACAAAATGCTCGACTATAAGCCAAATCTGTTTAAATAGTGGAAAATCTACTTGATGCCGGACAGGCACTTTATATGACAGGCACCAAGAGTTTATCCACTCATGTTCCTCACCCTGTCCCAGCTTTTCACTGACTTATATGACCAGCAATTTTGACACCACCTTCTCATTCTGTTTTTTTTTTTTCACCTTTTCATCTGGGGAGCCAGAGGCTGTTTTATAACAAATCTATTTCCAAACCACTTCTTTGGACATAGAAACATAAATTACATTAGAAACAAAATTATATCCAATGCCCCTTTCAATAATATTTTGCTTGGAATAGTATTGTTTCGCTTTTAAGTTGAGATATTAATATTCTGTCTTATTATTCATGTGTTGTCCTGCTTGACCTTAAAATTTAATTGATTCAACATTCCATTTATTTATCAATATTACTCTATATAATGAAAATATAACTGTAGTCCCATTATGCTACATAAAACATTAATATTGTTCTATAATTTGGATCATGCACGTTCCATACCAAAAGGTTGACAACAATTAGGCACAGGACTTATGCTTTCTTATGTTTCTTTAAGAAGTTTATTTTACACTTTCTTATGTTTTAAGCGGTTATTTTATTTCCGTGTCTCAGATTGTATTATCGTTAAAGGACACTTGCATTTCACATTTTTGATCAATACTAATGCAATGAGCCTCTACTTCCATAAACACAAGTAGGGGAGCTGCAGCTCCCCCTGTTGGAAGAGACCGACATCACAACACTCTGCCCAATGGAAAAAAAAGTATTAAACATTTTTAACTGATATCAAATGTTACTACTAATTATTAACTATTTATTAAAGTAGTGCTAAATATCATGGCCAACTGTAACTGTATGAGCAGTCACAAGGACTCGGAAACGAATTTTGGGTTTCTTTAGCAAGCCACCGAAATCTAAAAAGAGCGCAACTTGATTCATTTGAGGAGCATTTGAAGCTATCTGTGGAAGAGAAACTTTTAGTTAAACTAGTACTTTCTCTTAGCTCTTACCACAGCAAATCCAACGAGTTCCAGTTCCAAAGCAAGGCCAGTTTCATCTGAATGGTTGTTTTAGGACTCAACCGCAGACAGAGCTGGGTTTGTTCCAAATAAAATGCTTACAGGTCGTTGGGTAGGTTACGGTCAAATCCGTGAGGGATGAAGGTGAAGCGTCCAGGTAGGCAAAGTGCAGAGGCAAAAAAAACCCACAACACTGTGAGGGAAAAGAGACAAGGCTGGAAGAAAGGCAAGATGTAAGACCCTGTAAAGACAGAGGCGAGTACACATACTCAAACACACAAGCAAATACACAGGTTAACAAGACATGGATTGAGGTAAAGTGAGGAAAGAACCGTAAAATAAAACTAACAAGCTTCAAACCAAAACCCCTGATAGTCCCCGTTGATTAAAACCAACACTCTCAGCTATAAAAGGAGAAAAACGTCTATTAAAAAAAAAAAAAAAAAATCCAACATACACGTCTTTAATGGGTTGTAAATCTGTGAGGGAATTTACCTGCTGCCTCCCAATTGGATATGTTCTGGGTGTTTGACTTCATTTATTTTATGCAGGAATAATCTTCCAAAGGATGTGATGATGAATGAGGGCGGTTATCTGCATTCCCATTATGTGGTTTTTCACCAGCGGAAAGAATCCCAGTGACCCCGCATTAACAGTCCGCCGCACCTCAGGAACATCTTCCTGCTCAATAGGGCTCTTGATTTATGTCATGGTTGATGCGCGGTGACCCCTGAACGGCCCGATAAAATATTCATATCTCTGCTGGTCACGCCGCAGCCTTCCACATCCTTCCAGCTCTTCAGGGAGAGCCCTTGTCTTCTCTACGACTTTAAAGTAAATAAAAGCGATGTCCTGTACAGCACCAGGGAAACAGCGCGCTGGGAATCACTTCAGCTTCCGGCTCCTGGACAAACTGTAATCATTTGATCAAATTGGGCCCTGTGGAAAGCTGTAAAATAATGCGAGCCTAATTGGGTGCAGCTAACGAGGCTTGAAGGAAGCGCTGTGCATTGTGTCTACAGCAAGAATATCTGAGGAACTCCTTTAAAAACGGCCCAGTGGGAAGGAAAAACATTATTGTCATTGCTACAGTGGATTTTTCGCAGAGACAGCACTGATCAAAAATGTGATCATGCTACTTAACCACGAATACAGTCAACCGAGAATTATTCATCATCTATAACGGTGTTATATTCATGTTATATTCATGTTATGTTCTAGACTCATAACATAAAATATTCTATTTTATATTAATGTATCTTCATGATATATATCTCAATGTAGAGCAAGTCTTGGAATATTTCACTTAACATGTAGTGAATAAAGAATATATTCTATAAAGAGTGCGCATTTGTCTAAGTTTACAAATCCAAACGAGCTTCATTTTAATTCCTAGCTGGTCGTTCCAAAGCAGAAAATGTGCACATATCCCGGAAAGTCACTTTGGAGGCTGTGAATGAAAGTTTCGCTTGGTGGCAGATCTCGGTCTCGGCTCCCGTATTCCCTGCCTCAGAGGAGACTCTTCGATGTTGACAAACTACATTTTGCTGCGTGTGAATTCTACTTGACAACAAAGTGTTATGTAAAGTAATCAATTAACGCGTTGCCACGCAAAGAGAACAGAGAACATTGACGGTCCAGAGGGACCAATCCTGATGACTTGCGGGGGCGGGGCTAAACATTGTAGACGCTAAACTTGCCATTCTGATGCATCAACTTGTAGGCAACCTTGTACAAGTAGCTCTTCCTCCTCCTCTTCTTCCTGCAATTCCGTGTCAAGTTCAAACCTGCAAGGCTGACCTACTCCAGTCTTGCTACTGAGCAGCATATAGTAGACTAGTTTAAAAGCTGGAAGTTGATCCAGCTTGACTCCAGTTTGACTCCAGTTTGCTCTGGCTACAGGCGGGGATAAATAGGACATTCATCCACACAACCTAGATGAGGCAATGGTGTAGAATCATTCTCATGAAAGAAACTCAAAATATGTAATTTTGCAAGACAGAAGTTTTTAAGGCCTTAACCAGTGGCCGGAGCAAGTATTTAAACTGTCCTGAATATCTCAGCACCAATAAAGCGCTCAAATACTTTACACTCTGCCTACTTATTCTTATTTTCATAGGTGGTGAAAGACTTTCTGTTTGTGGGGCTCACACAGAATTCCAGATCAGCAGAGGAGACAGAGCTTTACATTTGTTGGAAGCAGGCAAAAAAAACATTGAAGCGTAGACAATTATTTTTTAACCCTGTACAACATGTTGTCTTTAAGCAGTGGATGGGTTGTCTGAACACCGGCCGCAGCAGCTGTCAGTCGTGTTGATGAACTAATAGCATGCAGATGCGGTAAAAGCCACTGTAGGCGGTCAGGTGGTATCTGATTGCAATCATTCAGCTATGAAAAGGCTGTTTGCACTATATTAGTGTTCAGGCCATCAGAGAGGCTTTATTCCCGATTCTTCAAGCTCTCTGCCACACTCGTTCATGGACGTCAATCATCTCAGTGTTACAAAAGCCGCTCACACATTCAAAAAATGTCCAGCGTGATTAAAAATCGCTTATGTTTGTGACTCAAGAAAGGACGGACCCTCAAACAGACCTCTGACACTGAGGTCATCATGTGAACAGGCTCAAATATCCAGACTTACTGTGTGTCCACAGTACTTTCTCAGCACTGCAGAGCTGCCTGCACCCATTAGCATTCTGTTGTATGTCTAGAAAAAAAAGAAAAATGCAAAGCCTATTCGGAAAAATTGTTGTTGGCAGCACGAATCCTAAAGTACAGGGTCAATTTCAATGTTCAGGGGACAAATTTTGTTTCCTCTTGGTTAGTCTGAAGCCTGACTCTGGAATTGTTTAGAGTCATTGTCTATAAGGGGATGATTATTATAATATATCAGATAGCTAAATAACAATGAAACAGCAAAAACTTACATCCTGTATTTGGATTGTTGAAACATTTGATATAAAATTGTATATGTTGATATATAATTTAATTTACATGATTTTTTTTAGCTCCACCAAGTAGGTAATATCATCATTTCGGTTTACATTTTGGAGAAATGATCCTGTTTTTTTTCCCTGTGAATTTCTTCTAGCAAGTAGATTTAGCCGCTGAAATTTTAAATAAAGGTTAGAAAAAAAAAAAAAAAAAGATTGTATATATCATTATATCATAAGCCTCAACTGGGCAAAAAAACTTCAACTGAGGAATTTTCTAGCTAATTTAGCGCTACATAAATATTGAAATTGAGAATTTAAAGATGTGGCTGCTGTAGCCACAGACTAAACAGGTATGTCTTTAGCTGCTTCCTAAAAGAAACCACAGAATAATGTCCCAATAAACAGGCGTCCCGTACGCTCCGAAAGCCCCTGCTGTTGTTTTAAAAAACACTATCTTAATTTGAACTTGGCTAGTTTTACTTTGACTTTTAATTAACTGAAGGTACCAGTAATGACTGTCAACGTAGCTGACATAATACAGACCTGTAACAGTTAAAAGTTAAACAGGATTCCATATGTGTCAGTAATGAGGAAACAGGAACCCTCTCTGTGGTTGCAGTGAGTGTCCTATCATGCCATGCAGCCTGCTTAAACCACTGCATAGCTATATCTAATTAATTCAAAGCAGGTTGTAATTACTCCCCCATCTAAAACCAAAGAGTGTCTGACTTTAAACAAGCTACGGATATGCAAACTGAAACCAGAAGGGCATACCTCCACCACTGCTCCACTCTAATATAATATGTAAATCTGCAAGTATCCACTAGATATATTGACAAATATTAATATGGTTGGCCAAATTAAACTGTGTAATTTCACTAATTAAGTTTGAGAATCCCCATGCCACAATACCCACGCATCATCACCTTTTTTTAATGCAGTGACCCAAAAACAATCAATTAAAGATAATAATCATAATAACAATATGGGAGATAACCCTGTTAAAGCCAATTAAAGCTCGAAATGTGTGGCTAGGAAAATATGACCTTCAAGTACATTATACATCCATCCATCCATATATAATCTATAACTGCTCATCTGCAGGGTCATGGGAGGCACAGCCCTGTGCAGGTCACGGGTTCATCACTATAAACACTCACATTCGGGCCAAAGGCAATTTAGAATCATCAGTTAACCCTAACTTACATGTATGCAGACTGTGAGAGGAAGCTGGAGGGAAACCCACGCAGTCACAGGGAGAGCATACAAACCCAGGACGTTCTAGCCCTGAGCTGACAGTTCTACCCTCCACACCACTGCGCCACCCACGAATACATCATAAGAAATAAATGAGGGTGAATAATGGGAGGAAGTGATATTCAGTGTGTTGAATGCAATGAAAACCTGCCACAGCAAAGTTTATTTCATTTATTCTCTTCTTGTCTTCCTTGTGTTCTTTATTCCTCCAATTCATTTGAGATCAGAGTCCTGATATACTGTATATGTGTGTGTATATATAGAAATTTCCCCACTTGCCCTCTGTGGGCGATGTGTCTCCTTTAAGATCAGGCCTGGGAGCCTGAGGGTCCCGCGCAGGATCTTAGCTGTTCCTAGGATTGTGCCCTTCTGGACAGAGGTCTCAGGTGTTATTCCTGGGATTTGTTGGAGCCACTCTCCCAGTTTGGAGGTTACAGCCCCGAGTGCTCCTATCACCACTGGTACCACTGATGCCTTTACTCCGCACAGTCTGCACCTTGGGTCCTGTCTGGTTTGGTAGATCCCGGCCTCTATTGATCTTGTGTTCAAGGCCTGTTCTTGTGCTGCCATGATCAGTGCCTCTGTGCTGTCAAATCATTCCTGCAAGGTTTTGTGGAGGTGCGTGCATGGTGCATATAAAGTAAATTATAATTATACAATGTCAGGTGTTACTTCAAGTCAAAGTTGCCTCTCAGATGGTTTATCAGGGTACCTGTAGTAAAAAAGCTGACGTGTCTAACAGCTCATAATGGAATGAGTGTTAAACCTCATGCAAATCAGCCATTTCATATAAGTTTGGTCCACTCACTCTCAAGGTCAAGGTCGAATTTATTTACATAGCACATCTAAACAACCAAAAGTTGAGATAAGCGCTTAACAAGCTGAAAATCAACAAAACAAAAAAGCGCATCAAAGCAACAGGACAAACAAACAATATGTGGAGACAAGGCGTCAGAGCTCAATGTGAATTGAAGGCCGGTGAAAATAGGTAGGTCTTCAGCCTAGGACGTGAAAGTTTCAAGGGTCTGAGCATTTCTTATATGAATAGATTAACAATTCCACAAAGTAGGGGCAGTCACTGAAAGCACTCAGTCACCTCTATGTTTGAGTCTGAACCCAGGAACAACAATCCTGAAATGGACAAAAGGCCACTGGAGTGAGGCTTAAACTGGAGTCACATTTTCTAGAAGCCGAACAGCAGCATTGTGCACTGTCTGTAGTCGACAAAGAGATGACTAAACCCACATGCGAAGAGTTATAATAATCCCGCCGGGTCGCTGTGAATAAATGTATGACTCTCTCAAAATCATTATATGACAGAGACGACTTAATTTTGTCAAAACAGTCAAAAGCTGGATTTGACAACCAAACTTGTTTGTGCAAGTCAGAAAGCACTGGCAGAAATCATGCCCAAATTTCTAAAAGAATACCAGCACGGTCGTGCAGCTGGTCAGGACGACCAAACACAACAATTTCTGTCTTATTTTCATTTAGGCACAGAAAATTCAGATCCAGCCAGGTTTTGAGATCTCCCAAACAATTTAACAAAATCTGCATTGAGTCTATGTTATTAGTGTTTAAGGGCAAGTAAATTTGCACATTGTCTGCAAAACAACGGAAGGAGACGTTATGTTTCTTAAAAATAGAGCCCAAGGGCAGCATATACAAGGAGAACAGTAGGGAACCGAAAATTGACCCTTGGGGTACCCCATATGAGAGAGGGGCCACAGATGAAGAAAAGCCACCAAGTTGAACAGAGACACTCCTCTTTGTCAATAAGACTTGAACCACTCAACAGCTGTACCCTTAATGCCCACACATTTTTCAAGTTGGGATAAAAGAATCGAGTGATTGACAATCAAAGGCAGCAGACAAATCCAAAAGCACTAAAACAGCCGAGTTTCCTGGATCAACATTTAGAAATGATCCAAAACTCTTAAAAGGGCAGTTTTAGTACTGTGACAGGGCTTAAAACCAGACTGAAACTTCTCATGAATACATAAAATCAGCTAAAAATCTTTGCAGCTGATTTAAAAACAACTCTCTCCAAGACTCTAGATAAAAAGGGGAGTTTAGAAATTGGTCTAAAATTGGAAAGAACGGAAGGATGCAGGTTTATCTTTTTTTAAAAGAGGTTGCACAACTGAATGTTTAAAAGCAGCAGGAACACACCCAGAGCTAAGAGACGTGTTAACCAGAGTTCAATAGTTTGACCCAACAGTGTTACAAACATCTTTAAATAGGCGGGGAGGAAGGCTATCCAGGGGGCAGTTCGCAGGACGTAGCTGTTGACCTATGTCAGACTGAAAATAAAATTGACTCATACTGCTGGAAGACAGCTAGGCACAAAGGGAAGGATAGAGAGGCCAACAATAAAAGTGGAAAGTGGATGGAAAACTAAAACGAGAGATTTATCAATATCATATCTCAAGAAGTTCTCACACAGAGTAGAAGAGGATCTGGATCAGCAGGATCTGTGTTGCAAGGATTAATGAGTTAAAAACGTTAAAAAGAACCTGAGGCTTCTGGCTGTTGTTGGCATCAAGGCGGGATCAAAACTCAGCTTTTGCTGCCTTTATTGCCCTCTGATATTTAAATAATGTGTCTTGTAAAAATTTCAAAGGAGACTTGGAGTTCGTCCTTTTTCCACTTTCTCTTAGCTTGTCTGCAGGCAGGTCTCAGAGAGTAAGTACAGTCATTCAACCAGGGCTCAGAAAGAGCTTTGGTGCATTTAGACCTCAAAGCTGAGATCACTGTCATCCAGGACAGTGTCTTTCAAAGCAGCAGAAAACTGGGAGGCAGTTAAAGGGTTTATCGCTCGCTGACGGGAGCACGTGTCAAAACAACGGGACAGGAAAAGGTCAAAGTACATAAAACAGGCAGATGATCTGAAATACACGTGTCATATATTTCACTGATGTCCACGCATTAACCAAATGACAACACAAGGTGTGTTTTTTTTCATGTGTTGGGTCACTGACGGACTGAGTGAGGTTAAAAGAGCCGATAAAGTTAAGAAAATCTCTGACTACAAGTTACGACTCATAGCATACGCGTGCCAACAGTTAAAAGCCGATCATATTTCAACACAACATCTGCCAAAAAGTCTGCAAAGTGCTGAATAAAAATCTTTATTAAACTTCGGAGGACGATAAACCACCGCAAGAGTTGCAGCTCAAAGCTGGAGCAGCTGTCAAATGGAACCTCCTGATAGTGGAAAATGAATGGATAATAGATAGATAATAGCCCCCCACCTTTACTGGTGGTCCGAGGGGCGCTGAGAAAAATTGCACTCAGGAGGAAGAAGTTTGGAGTGTGGGCTCACCAGCATGAAGCCAGGTTTCCGTCAAAAAAACATACAAGCCAACCCCCTCAAAGAGAAAAAGTCATTCAGAAGTCATTCTTGTTTACTAGCGATCCAGCATTAATCAGAGTCAAACGAAGAGTGCGATTCTCACTGGCCAAAAGGACAGCAGGATCCAACAGGCCAAGGTTCAAAAAATCCCCGCCACCTCCGTGGACCCGCGTAGAGCAGAGACATCTTGCCAGCGCGTACAGTAAAATAAAACGATCAACAAACTGAACAGATGTGTCAAACGAGGCCTAAGGCCGCCGTCACTGGTGCCATCTTGCATCTTCCTTTTCAGCAAAAGGAAGCGCTCTCGGCTGTCACATTCCCATTTCTTTGACTGTGGTCGGCGTGGCGATGTGTAAGGTTAAAGTAACATAACTAAAGGAGAACACATTTCCCAGTCTTTTAGGCTCTATAACTTCAAACAATTAGTCCAGAATTGGTATGGTCCTCACTGGACTGGCCCATGGCGTTGGCTCACACAGGGCTGGGGCGGAGCACTTCTAATATAATCAGGTACATGCTCTACCCGTTTCATCCCTACCTTGTCGCCACTTAACTTTGGTCCACACCGCTGCTGCTCTCAAACAGCCCCTCCACATAGGTGCCGTTCCCCAGCAGTTATCTGGGCTACAAAAATCATAGAAAAAAACATGTAATGAACAAAGGTGGTGTTGAAAAGTTGAGGGAGAAAAGAGAAAAAGAAGGCCCTCGAGGCAGGGATACCGAAGCGAGGACGCCAGTAGTCACGGTAACACGGGTGAACAGGAGGACATTCAGGCCCCGGAGCCCAGGCAAAGCACCAGTGACACGGTGAGGCTGATGATGATGTACGTTTTACATGCGACTTGTATCAGTGAGTGACTTTCTGTAGCAGTAAACAAAGTGAACACAAGCTCCAAAGTTTTTGCGTTGGCCATTTTACATGAGGATTGAAATGACTTACATTGTTACAGATTTTCATTTCCTTTTCCTTTATTTAAATGGTCTGCAGAACGTTTATTTATCACCCTCTTGGACAGCGTTAAATCGGTCTCAAAATTCACACGCTGATACAGAAGGTCCCACAAATGCATTTTGGGACTTATATGTAAATCACTCTCTCCACAGAAAATGTTTTTCAATGCACAGGATAAAGGTAAAAAGAATCCACGTATAAATGAATAAGGCTTACATATGTATTTCTGATGCACACACAAATATTTCTGGCTATAAATATATATAATAGATATCCACAAATATATACAGTATATATTTAAGATAATCTTCCATTTTTACATGTAAATTACATAATTTTATGTGGCGAGTTTGACTTCGGCAAATTGATGTTTTTTATTTGACTTTAACCGCATCATTGATATATTAACATTCAAATCCCAGATGTGTGGTGTTTACAGCCATAAGCCTTGTACAGTATGTGCACTCCGATTTATTTGTTGGTCAAGGAGAAGAGTTTCTCCTTGAAATTGTGCATCTTGTGGGTCCTGTTCTTGCATGAAATTCTCAAAAAAATATGCAATTAAAGCCTCTTAAGTCGAAGACAACTCGACAAATGCTTTGTCCCGCTTCTCGGGTCATTTTGTTGCCCCGTTCTGACGCGAGCCTTTGGAGGATGCTCGTACTTTCCATACAAAAACTAATGATAAGATACGGCTGAGAGCTGTTAACAATGCAGATCTTTTCAGAGAAGCTTTCAGGAAACCGTTGCTTCCAAGGTCAATGGTCACCCTTCAAAGATACATCTGTAGAGAAGTTTTCAACTGGGAGGATTACAAACGCTCTGGGATCAGCAGAAGCAGGAATCGTTAAGGTTTGGTCTTGTCTCTGGACACAAATTCCATTACAATCTTGAAGAAAACACCTAGCCTTGGGACTATTTAACCTATGTGTTACTAAGGTAATAATTCGGAGTTTGTGTGTGTGTGTGTCTAGTGCAGCTACTTGTTGAGAGTTCTTCCCATTAAGCATCTCTGATTAGTTATTTCAAGTTCTGATTCTGCTGCCGGATGATCAAAGAAGCGCTGCAGGGAGCAGTCATAATCTGTGCTTCGCAGAATTGAGGAGGGGAGCCAGAATAGCCTCGGCGGTGGGGAGGACTGTGGGCAAACACGGACTCATCACCTCCCATCTTCCGCTCTCCCCATTAACTTTTAATCGGGAGTGATATGAAAATCCAACGCAGCGTAATACCGCATGTTCCATGCTCGGCTTCTCCTGTGATCTCCTCATGAAAATGTATAATTTCCACTGTCACCATGGGAGAACTTGAGGACAATATTAATGTATTCTGGAGAAATTGGAATGCATTGAGTCCTGGGAACGTTGCCCCACTCGAGCAAGTACCACCAGCTCTGTGATTACAGCGCTTATCCCTTCAGGAATAATGCAGCACAATGCACGATTTCTGTGCTGCATTTACTTGTGATAAATCATAGTTCCAATGATGGGCCTTTGTACACAATCCATCAATGCTTACAAGACTCAGTCTACAGGGAATGGTGCTTTCAGAGCCGTCCTCTGTTTAAATAATGGTACATTTAATCCTTTAGGCCGTTACGGACAGAAATCAACACCTGTGAGTCTGACAGGGCTCAAAAAGGGCCAAACTACTTTTACTTTCAGCATTTATGACGTGTTAAAGGTTTGAGATGCGTAGAAATTCCAGGTGACATATGGTGGCATTTTCATCATCCCTGATTGCAATTTTAAGGCACGCTTCCTGCTGCTGCACCTCGCTGAGTTGTCCCCCCGGGAGAAGACTTTAATGAGGTTTTATGCTGTAGCTTCAACTTCAATAACGTGGAACATAGAAAAAGTGGAAATATACATTTTAGAAATAGTAATATCATGAGTTCCCTTTTTATTTTCAGGGGAATAAT
>KV751358.1:3452350-3472034 GCA_001698575.1 Mola mola
GTTTTGGCTGTGGTCCTAATTTCCTGTTTCTTGTATGCACCATGGAAGGAAAACAGAAGTTTGTAGCACAGCAATTCGTGCACTCTGAACTTTTAATGTCTTCCATCATGAAATAATAACTTGCCTGTGCCATCAAATGAGAGGTTTCCTCAAAAATAATAATGTCATCAGTCTCAATGACCTCCTCTGGATTTCTACCGCCAAATTCTTTACTCCCATTCTAAATTATCTTTGATTCCGTCTAATAAACAATTGTCTCTACTTCGCACTTGTCTTTCCCAAACTAGATAGTTATGTAAAACGAGAAAATAAAGGATCTAACTCTTTAAAGAAGACGTCTATCTCTGCGAAGATCCCGTTCCTGTTGCAGTCAGACGTTTAGATATTTAAAAAAAATAAAAAAATATCTCACAATATTTCATTCAGAGTTTGAATAAATTACTATTCAGATATTGTAAATACTGCACATCGCTCAGTCTAGTTCATTACATACAGCCGCAATCATGAAGAAGACTTGACAGCTGTCCAGAAGACGACCATCAAGGAAATCAAGGTCCTAGAGTCTGGAGGAAGGCTGGAGACATACAGAGTCAGCACAGCCGTCCACCGGGAGATTTTAGAGCATTTACTTACTATCTGCTAATGAGCTTGTGGAAATGCAGATTTCCTTTTCCCAGAGGACTTCGCACCTGCTTACTGGGCCAAAACTATTACCAAATGCTTTGCTGACCATGATATTGACGTTCTTGATTGGTCAGCCAACTGGACTAACCTGAACTCCATAGAGGATCAGTGGGGTCAGGAAGAAAGGAGATGAGAAACACCCAATCCAAAAATACGGACTTCTAAAGGGCTTCAGTAACACCTCAGCAGTGCCGCAGGCTGATCGCCTCCTTGCCACACCTCACCGATGCTGTAATTCATGGTAGAGGAGCACAAACCAAGAAGTGAGTGTATCGATAGACATTTCAGAAGTTGAACATTTCTGTAAATCCTTTTTTGTTTTTTAACAGTCTCAGGTAATATATTAATAATTTGAGATACTCAAATTGATGGAATCTTTGCCTGAGACATTTGTCCATGTGTTTGTGAAGTCTCCCGCCTGTGATTGGTGGCTCCAGCTCTGCACCCCGTCTGCCTTTGTTCTCATATTTGTTTTGTACTGACGATTGACAGCTTCTGTCTTCTTTTTGTCCAATTTATTTCTTTAATTCAACAGCAACTCATTTAACCCTTTTCCACTGAAGTTTAGCCAGTCTGACTCAGCCGAAGTCACTGTCTTTCTGCCGAAGTTAAACGAGCATAGGACAATGATAATGATGTATTGAAGATGCAAGGGTATCAATCAAGCCTATTTCAGAAACAGTGTTGTCCAAACAAAACACACAGTCACTAAAGGCATCATCTATAGAACGTATAATCATCATATCCATTAAAACATTGCACTTCCATTTTAAGTCTAACTCTTTTCTGCAGCTGTGGAGAGGTTTTACTGAGCAGCATAATTTTCCAGATGAAGTATCGTATCATTTTCTGCCCAACGTAAATGTGCCTCTGTAGTAAGGGTATTATTTAAAACCTTATCAACAACAACAACTACAATGTTGTCATTGACATTAAGAACTGCTTAACGTACAGAAAAAATGACCCGGAGTTCCTCCATAAATTGACTTGTTAAAACTGCAGTATTCCTCCCCCTCAATATTGATCTATTTTCTTTTGAATACATCAAACCAGCATATATCTACTATCTAAAATCAAGAAATGCTATATTTAAGACAGATGTTATTGCAGTACTCTTTCAGCATGCATTTTTTATTTATTTGTCTGTTTTTTTTTATTTTATATGTGTGATGTGTCGGTGCTCTTTTGTTTACTAAAAGTGGTTGAATGGAGCTGAGTAAACAGCGTCTGAATCCGCCTACATGAACGATCTTCCTGAGCTGCTACTCTTGCGTGAGGAGCTCATGTGACTCAGGTCACTTTGGCAGCGCCAATATTCTCCTGCATGTGTTTCCTCTGTCATTTTTGCCATCCAAACTGTAACTTCATGTCAATCAGTTCTGTGCACGTCTCCCATCCCCCTTTACAACCCTTTAAAGGTACAAACCAAAATCACATCCGACATTCAAAGCCATGTCTGGAATAATTGGAAAGTTCATTTGTCTTTTGTAAACATTGGGAAATGTTGTGTTTTCTTCCCAAGGGAGATGGGAGTGCACATTGCTTTCAATGCATAGCGGGCGTGTGTGCGTCTCGGTAATTGAGCCGCCTCTTAAGGTGGGTTAACATCTCCATGTGCCATAAACAGGGAATGCTTCAACGTTTACCTTCGATTTTGATTTTGGCACAGTGTTTCACAGGCATGTTTATATATGGGATGTTGATTTAAATGTGCTCTTTGCGGCGCCCTTTGCTCTTAAACATTATCCACATAAATGTTAAAATTAGTGAAAAAAAATACAATTTTTCTTTTTAGTTTTTTTTTTTTTTTTAGATTTTTTTTTTTTTTCAGGAAAAAACTTTTGGCGCATTTAGTGAGTTTCAGATTTGTACTGAATTTGCGGACGGCACATTATCAAGTCACATAGATTTTCATAGATACGCATATATAACATTTTAGTGCTTGTGAACCTTGTACACCTAAAACATGAGCTTACATTCTAAATATACATTTACATATATAATACATATATTAAAAAACCCAAGTATCTGTCAAGTGTAGATAATATCAGAAACAAATCTTTGCACAATTTAATAGTTAATTTGTGAACACACTGTCACATCCGTTCATTCCCTGACATGCATCCGATCAAAATTTGTTCTTCTTCTGTCTCGTTCGCTGGTTGGCAGACAGGTTGATGATGCATTAGCGCCTCCTTCTGAAAGAGATCACACACAACAGCAGCTACGCTCACATCAGACCACCTCCGGGGCTGGTGACAAATGTGCATCCCTTGTATCTTTACAGTCAGATGGTACCTACTCCATGAAACCAGACACTTGGCCAGTCAAACCGAACCCCATGTGGAGGTTTCTTGTTGTTGTCTGTTTGTCTGTTTGTTTTTTAGTTGGATTTTGCCAATTCGGAACACAATTCACCTTTAGAAAAGTAAGCCTGAGCCAGGTGTAATATTCAGCCCTCATCTTTATATTCATCTGATTTGGCAATGAAAACAGAGTGAGATATAAATTCATCCTCCGGAGTGGGGTTCCTCTCCCACGAGACGGTTATATTTTCTCTTAAATCTCTCATGACCACGTTATCAAATCAAAATGAAGCTTCACTCAAGTGTGCTGGTACATAACACTTATCGCTGGCATTTTCATAAACTCCCCTATTTTTCTACTGATGAGAAAATACGGACGGTATTTAATATTCAAACATTAAACGAGCAATATTTTGAATCCTTTAAAGGACTGGGAATATCACTGACATATAACGGAGTTTCTTTGCAGTTTGCTCCTGTCATGCGGGCGGAGAGGTACAATCAATAGAATCTTCTCTCCCTCTCTCTCCTCCATGACATGACTGTTGCTGTGCAGGAATTCAAGGCGTTGCACTTGTGTTGAATGTGCTGAATGTCACGACCCTCGATTATCTGGGCCGGGGAGATCCTCTCGCAGCCTCTCCTCCTTGTACCTGTACGTGACATAGCAGCATGTGTTGTCTGCGGAGAGAGGAGGTCATTTTGCAATGTGCTGCGTCGGCCTTAAATGTAAACTTACCCACTTATTCTCATTTCATTTGAGTGGTCTGGGTCTCTCTCTAAAATGCCTCTCCCTTCTCTGAACCAGTTTGAGTGAGCGGGACAGCAGGTGGAAGGACCTGTCTCCTCCTGCAGCCATTCCTATCACAGCTTTGGATATCAGCTGCTGAATCTTTACAATGTTTAACACATATTTGGGTAAATGGTCCTTTAGCGTTGGCACAAAACTCCACACAATGATGACGTTCCAGGCAGAGCCGAGCAGACCTTTTTTTTAATGTTTCCATAAAAGGATGGATAAACACTAGATCCGCCACAAGCTCAAGAATGCCGTGGCCCACTTAGAAATCAGGGCTGATGGCAATAGAGTGCATATTAATAAAGCATTCGCATGCAACAAAAAATATTCCAGCCACTTAATGCAACACTTAGAGGAAATTATATGCAATAGTGTCCAGTTCGACCCCGGTTAGAAAACAATTATCCGGGGCCTGGGTCAATTGGTGGCACAACACACCGATGGGAAACAAACCTCGAGACGAGACCAGCTAAATAAATGTCGGTACGATTCCAGCTCAGGCTGCCTCCCACAAAATATCAGCAAAGGCCAATCAGAGCGAGCACACCGGGAAGCATCACCAACTGGATATTCCTTCCATTTACAGTTACAAACATGGCACTGAACATAAACAAACCTATATACTCACACGTCTTATAGAAGGAAATGGTAGCTTCTCTTATTTTGACGTACCTCATTGATTTGTCGGGCTGATACCTATAGACAGACACTAAAAAAAATAATTAAAAAACCCTATCTGTTATTTTTTTCCGAGTTACGTCCAGGTATGGAAATTGATCCAGATCTACATCATGACCAAAAAGGTCAATAATTCCATCTTGGATTATACCCAAGCCAGACAATAAATTTGATCTAAACCCATTCATGTGAGTGTGTGTGTGTGTGTGTGTGTTTGGAGAGAGGGATACGTCATGCTCCTGAACTGGTATTGATTATTGTGTTGTGTGTGATGTGGTCTTTAAGCTATCAAAAATGTTTTCACACGCTAGCCTGGTTTAGTTTATTTACCGCTCAGCATCCCGGCTGCTGCCGAAGAATAAACTGAGGACTTAATTCAGCCACCACCTACTGTAATCTTTCTGTTATCTAGGTTTCTGTAAGCGAATAACATTTGACTGTCATTTAGTCAATTTGATATTCAAAAATCCTTCAATATTGAAAAAGTTGCATGTGAACATTGCACCACATTTGCCTTTACGCGTCTTCGGCTCCCCAAGAAAAGCCCCGGTAAGCGTAAAACAGAGCAGACCAGATGGACATAATCTGAGGGGAACACAGGCAGAATTTCCCTTTCTGTGAAGCCCCTGAAAGTTGTGAGCTTGAGATCGCCATCGATTCGCCCGCCTTTGTGTGTAACAGTCATTACCGGTATTACTTTATGCTCGTGTGGCGGTTGAGTTTGATTTGTGGAATCTAGGACAAAGCCTCATTGGATTCTGCAGCTCTGAGGAAAGGAAGTTCAAGAAGCAGGACGAAGTCATTACACACACTGTAATTAACAGCTGGAGCTGAATTGTGGACCCATATCTGCAGAATTCTCATTTTCCTAGAGTGGGAAGCAGTTGAAATATTCCATATTAGATAGGAACACAGGAAGTGCATGTATGACTGAATTGTGGAACACAACGACTTACAGTAAAATATGGGCATTTTAAATGAATTCGCCCATACCCCCAGATATTTTACATAAGGTCCAAACTGATATGGCATATAATACAAAAATTCAGTTTCAGCTGCATGCCGTACGATTTTAACACACTATATGAAATGAAGTGGACTTCTGATAAAACATAGAGCGGGAGACAGGGCGGCAGAGTTCCCCGGGAGAGCCTGCAGGAGCATTTAGCCAGACCTCGTGATAAGGACTGATTGCCTTGTATATCCGGAGTTTGAGGAACAGCAAGAAGTTTCTGCCCCCATTTTGCAGCATTTAACCCTGAGCTTCCAGGCAGCATAATGCGGATTTAGACAGCCGTCTCCATCAAAGACACTGTCTGACGACAGTCGCAGCGCATTTACTCGCCTCAGTGCTGTTATCTAACACAGCGGGGCTGAGACTGATGAGCTGCAGCAATGTTCCCCATGCTGTTGACTGGACCCATGGATCTCATTTATCACACAGAGCGAGTACAACAATGGGTCAGGACCTCCATCGGCCTCTGGCTGTTTAATCTGCAATTGCTGCAACTGGCCAACGTACATGGCCTGATTTTCATTCAAAATCAAAGGACGGTATACCCATGACTGAGCCACTTCAGACATCCAGCATGAACATTTTACAACATTACTGGGATGTCCATTAAAACTATTTCCACGTGTTGTTGACAGGGGTGCCCTCTACCAATTATAAGGGCCTGCTGGTGTGTTGGTCCCATGGCTGGACACACACCACAGGGATAATATGATGAAGAAAACAGGATGATCTTCAGCGAGGAGCGGGGGCAGTCTGGCTATTGGACCGGCTGGCTAAGCACTCGCAAGTAGCAGTGGCCTGTCAGACTGGGCCAATTTAACAGCGCACTCGGTATACATTACTGTATATATTATATATGTACATGTATAACATATGTATAACCCATATGAAATGTATGCACAGTACATATGAAGCAAAAACATGTCACAAGATAGATATGATACCAATCCAATCATTCATTCTGGGTTTATTTGACCCAGCTTGGGTTTGAATTCTCGATGTGAGGTGACACACAGTATATCAATTTGAAAGCCCATCAATATTTGTTAATATTACTTTATGGACATATAAAAGTTTTACTATGGGTATTTTATATATGTTATAAACCTCTATCTTCGTGGTTCAAGAAAATGAATATATGTGATATTAATATGCCTTACGGTCAAAATCATTCAGGATATAGGAACATAAATGTCATGTCATATATGGCAAAGAGAATGAGTTGTCAGTAGAGAAGAAAACCCTTTAAACAAAACTAAGTTTGAATCACTGAAGCAAGCTGGAATTTCAGCCCTCAACATGAGCGCATTTTGATTTATAATCAAAAAAACAATTACCATGGAGCAGACGCAGGCCGCGCGTGATCTCTTTGTAAGACTTCAAACCCCAAATCCATTGAAATTAGTTTTCTTTCTTATGCTGTCAAGAAACAAGCATTCATAGGGGGAGAACTCCTTTAGACACAGAGTGGTGACCTCGGTCGACGGGAATGAAACACGGCTTTGAGTTGTCAGACAGAACGGTGGCAAGTAAACAGACTGAGACAAAGCAGATAAATAACATCTCATCGCGTTACTTTGACAGTATGGAAGAGTGATTTTTTTTGGGGGGAAAAAAGCCTTTTTTTTGAAAATCCTTTTCTGAAACGACACACACAAACCAAAAAAAAAACAAAATCAATGGAAATCGGTCAAATTAATTCAGCGCGGAATCAAAATGCACGGACCCTGTAAATTAACAAGCAAAACAAGAGCACAAGTAGGCCCACATTAAATATGAGATAGTACAATAGCACATCAGTCTTGCGTAGCTATAGCTCAATTTCGAAGATTACAGTTTCATTGAAGTAAATGAATCAGGTTTAAATGGAGCACGGTGTGCCAACCTGCCTCTATCGCATATTCTCCACCCATGTTGGGGAGTCAAAACATGTGTGCTGACTGCAACACTTCCGCATCACTGTGTATTTGGGTCCAAATCCTTGTGGCAGAGAACAGTCTGACATGGCCTAGTTACAGTTTACTTGTATCTAAGTATGCTTCTAGTCCAGAACTCTCATTGGAACTGAACATTTCGGAACGGTGAGGGTGCTGTAAGTTGAGATAATTTACTGCAATCTTTTTACAACTCTGGGCCAAACTTTTGTCGATCCCTCTTCCCTACCCCTGTTGACTGCCTCATGTGCACACAAGCAATGAGTCTTTTTCTGTTTCAGCATAGCAATCAGTCACACACAGAGGAAAATGTCATAGTGGTAACAGGACTTCTGATTGAGGGAGAGACGGTAGGTAATTTAGGTGCAATAGATTCCAAAAAAGGATTGCTGTTGCTTTTCGTGTTTATCTCTGTAAAACATGACACCTGTTTGTTTACTGAACTGACAGGATAGTATTCGAGACTAAACCATGCTTTGGGAAAGGCGTCATATCTATGACAGTGCCACATGGATTATAAATTGAAATGTCCTTCGATGGTTGCCGTGGTTCAACCATCAGCACGTTACCAGTGCCACAAATTCACCTTGATAAATCAACCCAGGACTTCCCAGTCCAAATGAAAGAGGCGGAGTTTGCTGCATATTGTCGATCTGGAACACGAGAAGTCTTCCGGGAGACGAACCAACCATTACATTAGAGAAATGCAGCAAAGCCAAAGCAGAATCACTGTGTTTTTTTAAGGTGTAATATTATTACCTCATCATCACAGCAGTAGGCCTTTTGAGATTTTTACACAAATTTGACAGCTTGATCATTTGTTTGTAGAAAGTACATCTTACTCGCACAAGTTTTGTTACTTTTTGCCTCAAACAGCCGGCAACCTGTCATTTCTAGCCCTAAAGTAGAAATAGCTAATCAGCCATAAAATGCTGCCCACGCCACAGTCTCTGTATTTTTTTTTCCTTTTTCTTTTTTTTCCTCCAGCAGGGTCTGCCTGCAACTTTCTCCAGGTGGTTCCAGTCTGCCTCATTGCTCTGGTCAGAAAGTAGAACAGCAATTTACATCTGATATGTAAGCTCTCCTGCAAGGCAGCAGCGCCACAAACTCGGATGAGAGGTGACATTCACTGACTCAGATATTGAGAGGAGCGGGCACTCCATTAATTTTGCATAACTGTAGACCATAATTTCATTTACATAGAATTGATTAATGTTAATCAAATTGTTTAGTGAAATGAGAATTTTTGTTGTGTTGAACGTGGGCGAATTTTTATTTTGAGCTTCTGACAACATGACAGAATCCTTTCGGAGGGGTGCAGGAGGGGTCACCGATCGTAGAAATGAAATTTTAGTAATGCAGAAATGGTTTGGCTGCGGACTACCACTCCGCCGAAATTGAAAAAAAAAATTGTTCCTTGACCAATACATGCAAACTTTTCCATAAAACCCATCAAGAACTTTTTCAGTTATGCCCATACTTGAAAATGGATCCACATCAAGTCTGTGAAGATTCTCAGTCATCCGGATCACAACCTTTCGAAGGAACATGTTCACTCCACTTCCCAAAGGTGAAAACATCCAATAAAAAACAATGATATTAGTTGATGGTAAAACTGATAATAATGTTGAATGGAAGATTCATGTTTGTAGCATCTGAGAGAGGTTGCTAGAACCACAGGCTGAGAACAAAGAATTACAATAACATGACTTCTTGTGTCAGAATTTTATTTATTTTTTGGTTTATTTTCCAGTTATCTGTTGATCACGATTCCACCCACGCACAATTATCTTGAAAACCCTTGTGGGGGTTCTCTGTGCGTATGTGTGTGTGCAGTTAGCGTGTGCTTACCTCCCTCTGGTAATCCTGGAAATCCTCGGCCTCCGCATCTTTCATATCATCAGCACGTACAGTGTGTCAGGTTCTGTCAAATGCCAAGACAAAGAGAGGAACATAGTGGAATGCAAGCATTGGCATTCCACACGAAACAAGAGGCTCGGCGCGAAAGCCTCTGAGGGCACCAGCATCGACCCTCTGAATGAATCCCCAACGAGGTGGAGCTCCGATACACGAGAGCTGCGGCTCATCCCTCATTATTGATATGTAAAAGGCTCTACAGGCCTCTGATTCCGTAATGTCAGATTTTCTTTACGTCGACGATTTGCATAATACAAACCCCCCCGTGGGGGAAAACACAAGTGTCGCACTCGCCTGCTGCTGCAGGAATATGAAAGTCTGTCTCTGTGCCTCTCCGTGCTTGTTAGTGTAACAATAAGCCAATCTGACAACAAAAGAGGCCGTACATGCAATTTGGATCAATAGGTACTTCGCTCATGAGGATTTTTTTTTGACTCGCTCGTGTTTACTGGAAGGGGGAATTTTGTTATTAATTCATTTATTTATTTATCTATTTTGTCATTGCAACTCCCATAATCAAAGCACAGCTGGGAATAGTGAAACATCAATTCCAGTTTAAAGACAACACCGCGCTCGCTAATTAGCATGCGGGTGTCACCTTATCTCCAGCTCGATAGTGTGACTGTGTGCATACAGATCGCGTGTGGCTGTGAAGCGCTCTCTGCTAATGATAGCATCAGGCACCGCAATTAAAACCTCCAGATCTGTTCCCGAGCCCAAACCAAACCATGCGTAATTGTATAGCTTAACGGCCCTGGGCTAATTAAAAATGTGGCCGTGGCAGCTAATGTGTCATTACGGCGCGCAGTTGAAACATATGCTGCCTTCGGTGACCTTGCTGACCAGTCGGGCGGCGTACGACTTTAGCGTGAAATTAATATGATGAGGTGAGGAGGGAAATAATTAGGTCACTTGACCAAAGACATTGTCTGTCATGGTATAGATCTGCATCAGACACATGCACTGGTAGAGCTGTACATCCTTCACCTAACTTCAGAGAGGAAAGGCACAATAATCAGTAGTTATTTTATGCTTTTTTTGTTTTTTTGACACACTTGGAAAAAGACGATCATGACAACAAAGCTGGATGAATGAGTTTGAGGTTAGTTTCCGTCGCGTCGCCATCTTGTGCGGATGACATCATAGGCGTCAGCCATCAATCATGATGTTTCATCCCCGAAATCAATTAAAACTGATTAGAAAGAAAAAAAAAAATCCCAGTGCGATAATGACACTGAAGTGACAAAATGTTTTGACGTTTACTTTGAGTTTTTAGTTTGCTTTGGCTTCCCTTTATATAACACGGAGGAGGATTACAGTAGGTCCACATGTAAAAATGTATTTGAGAAAGTAGTTTTGAGTCAGAACTCTCCCAATTCAAATAACTTCAGTGACAATATACAGTCATGTCCTTTAAAGATTCCATGTTTGTTAAAATAATATATATATGTATGGCAGGAACTAACACAATATATTTCAGGATAATCCAGGCCACCCTGGGTTACCAGAATCAGACTCAAGTCAATAGGTAATTTAGTTTTCTTATATAATGTATGGGAAGTCAAGGGAAATGTAATACCAGTACAGCAAAAAGTCAAGAGAAATTACAATTAAAAAAAAATAATAAAAAGTGTGAAAAATAAACAAAATCTATTTTTAAATGAATAGAGCTGTGAAAGAGGAAGTAGCTCACAGAATATAGTTTACAAAGGGTACAGTCTCATTTACGGACATAATGATCCAAGAAATGTGTTTGAAATTTGAATCATGGATGGTAGAGACATGTTGTAATTTTTGTCATTATACTTTTGTGGGTCTTCATGCAGCGTCATTATACTTGACTTTTCCCTCCGTTAAAAGCCAGGCGCTCTGCTGTGGTTCAGTCAGCCTCCACACGACCGCTGGAAGCAGAATGATGAGTGAGGCTAAAACTGAAATTTAACCACCTCATCTACTCTGGGGAGTAAGTTCATTCTCATTTGTCAGCATCTGATGTGTGTGGCTGTCTTGTCTTTGGGAACTGGAACACAGAGCATCTTTTGAATTAGCAGTGCTTAAGGAGATTTTTTTTAATCATAGTACTAAATCGTGTTATTAATTGGTTATGGTTTAATATAAGGGGTGTTATCTTAAGTATTTTTAATCTGTACCTGGAAAGAGTTTAGCGAGAATAATTACCTTAAATTGTACCAGTCAACGTCACGTATTGATGACGTATTGCACTCGTTTTACTGCTTTCTGCCATGTATCCTCAGGTATATAACTAAGTCCAGTCCTGCTTCCCACTGTTGCTTGATCAGCATGAAGACGAGGCTGCAGCTATATATTTTGAAATAGCTCCTATCTTCAACGGGGCCGCCCTTAGACAGTCAACCATCCAGCTGCTCTGTGGAGTCCGCGGTGATGGAGAGAAGTGTTCTGTCGCAAAACTTCGTATTTGCAGGTATCTGAACAAATTGGATCAGGGGATGGGGGATCAGGGGAACCATGAATCAAAAATAGAATCAAATCGAGGATTTGGACAATAGCGATAACCCTTTTTAATAAACTGATAATTTGACATATTGTCAGCGTTATCGTGTTTTTTCTATCTTTACATAAATGATGTCCGTTTCATTAATTCTTGGGTCGATTGAGCATTGGAGCGAAGAGTCAAAAGGCTGAAGATAACACACACACACACACACACACCATAATAAAAACACAGTACAAAAGAAACCATATCCTTAGATCCTTGATACTGCAGTAGTGTTGTGTCATCATATATAAGAGATAAAGACTTTAAATGCTTTCTGTACTGTACATATGACAAAAGATGGTTTTTCATTCCATCAGAGATAAATATTCACTTGTATGCATGTTCACTTCTTTACCTGTGCGAGGCCATCCCTGGTCTGTTTGAAACCTGCCCTGTTCGCATCCACATTAATGCGCTTGTAGTCTTCGGTGTCTCTGTTGCTGCTAACGTCTTGGTTCTGGTTTTGCTTCATTCTGAACCTCAGTTGCCGACTCAGAGTTCTCGTGATCAGCGCCGCCTGCGGAGATGATCTCAGCCATTCAAAATTATCTGCAGACTCTTCACAGTCATCAAGATGCACCTCGAGAGCCTGGGGCGTCCCAGACCGCTGCAAAAAGATAGCAATGTGAAACGCTCTTTAGCTGTATGTTTTATCTGCTGATGCTATTAATGTGACTCATTATTCCCACGGACTGGCCCTCAGGTAGAGAGAGAGGCCATCCTCACTTTCTCCTAACCTCGCCCTGGTCTTCATGACCTCAGCAGAGAAGTGTTTATCCAGAGAGAGGGGCTGAGTTTGCTGCTCCTGCTTTCCTGCCATTTCCTGCTCTCACTCTCAGCTGTGTATCAACACCAGGAGATTGTCTTTAAGTGGATCGCTCAGAGCTGCTGACGGAGGCATGCCTTCTCCACCCACATGTCTCTCCGGCCGCTGCTGTGACGCACAGCATCTTCTGGTCCTGTGTCTGGCGTGCTCAACAGAAGACACGGCACCTTATATAAAATGGTTTTCATCTTCAACTTAGTCATGAGACTATTTCTGAGAGGGTGCTAACGTTTCCTGAAATATTCTCAGAAATGGTGGAGGACCCGAGCTTGAAGGAGACACAAGACCGCCTACAGAGGGTGAGTGGGGAATTTTCATACCTATAGGTCAGTCTCTTGATTAGTGGAAAAATGAATTTAATGATCAAAGATGTTGTGACTGCATCATGACCAGCTGCTGAATGTTTTAAGTTGGGGATGAAGTCAATGATTCTCTTCTCAGTAGCAGGATCAAAGTCTGGAGGGGATAACAACCACTGACAATCTTCAGCAATTAAACACTCACACAGAAGTGAACCATTATTAAAGAAATGACTGTCACAGGCGTGTGCAGTATCATAAGAGTCTGTGAAAACTTTGTGTTTTTTTTACCAGTAAACTGATATGAGCCTCATCAAACTTGTTGGAAAAGACATTTTTCTTTTCCTTTTATATTGTTTCTAAAACTCCCAGGAAACTCATATCAGCTCCAAACCTTGCTTCAACATCATTACCATGTAAAAGTAAGGAGTAAATCAGAGACCAAAATTGATCGGTAGTCTCTTTTATAAACTTTTTCATTAAATAATCAATTGCTATATTCATCACAGTACAGTTCAAAGTCCAATGGTAAAACAGAAGAGCATCTGGAGAGCATTTCCTCACTCTGTGACCATAAATTTGTTCTGTTCAAATTCTTTACCAAGTACAACAATGTATCATGTCACATATTGTCAGAATTGCGATAAACAGATTCAATAATCCATCAAGACTCGGGGTAAAATACAGTTGTTGTATTTTTTTTAATTCCAGAACATTCGTCTTCCTTTCTAAAACCTTGGGTTCAACAACGAACATTACACTGAGGGGCTGCTTGAGACCATTGGGTCGATATGCTACTAGCTTTTAGCCTGAAGCATAAATGAGTGTGCTGGAGCGGTCTGTTTAACAAGTGACATCACTGCAGGGCATTTATCAGACTTCAAACAGCTCTCTGGAGACACAGTGGGCTTCATATTAATCTTTTCATAAACAGTACTCCTCCACGTGGAAAACTCTTAAAAAAAAACCCTTAACAATTATCAAAATATTGAGTAATTAATTGGTACTGATAACCTTCTTGTTTAAGTAATGTCTAATACATTTATGGCTTGTAGAACATGGCCTGAATGGACGCCATTTCTCAAGACAGGTTTGCAGACAAGATAAACCCAGGTGAGATTACCTGATTTTGTGCTGCTTCTCCATATTATGGTCACCTTTTAAGATGCTTTAGAAGAATAGTGTTCATTTCCCAGATCCAGCTGACAGCTGGCTTTGCTTTTACTTGCCCATTACCACATTTCGCAATGTGATTATGGATGTCCCCAATTTCAAATGATTGTTTGAATCTGAAGGATAAGAAAAAGAGACATTTGTTTAAAAGGCCGACATCGTCAAGATTTACACATGCGTAGAACAGCTTTAATTTGAACAAACCATGGCCACGTAAACATATACACGGTATCCTGTCACTGCGTGCCATCACCTCGGGAGCTGCGGAGCGCCACTTGCCGCAGCAAATTAACAGTGCAGAAAATCACATAAAAGTGCATATTTCTTCACTTGAAAGAGTCCCTTCCAACTGAAAATAGACTGAATGGGAAACCATCTGAGACTGAGAGCGAGGAGCATTCACACAGCCTGAAGGCTTTCTCCCTGTATTGCTTTTATATAGAATGTGCGTATCCCTGTGTGCACGGGGCTGCAACTTTAATGTCGGCTCACAATAGTAAGCAAATAAAATAAAAAGCTCTGCGGAGAGAAAGTACTTACAACAATTTGAACATTTGAAACACGACCCATCCTACCACAATGTATACACTGCAAAGTGGCACTAAAACCAAACATCGGCTCCCTGGAACAAGAGGAAGAGACACTTGTATAAGGTCTCCTACAAGTTTCTACAATGTTTCTACCACGTTAAGCCCCGAGACTGTTATTGGTGGATTGCAGAGGAAAGAAAGACACCGTCAGCCATGACATTGAGTGCAAATTTGCTTATTTTGTATCCGTAGTACATAAAAGAAACACACCACATGGACATCTTACCAAGGTCAGAAATGTAATTTCTATCAGTGGGGTGTCTTAAAATATTGCAATGCAGCACATATTTGGATAAGATCAATCTGCTGGTCAATATATCAACACTGCCCCGAGCTTCTGTCCGTCGGTGTCGTCGCCCCTGAGAGCGTACGAGCTTTGTTTCACAGCACAGTGCACAACACTCAGGCGCTCCTGCAGTGGTGAGCTGTGTGCCTGAACTGACTGCTAACCAGTGCACTCGCCACTCCAGAGCCAAAGCAAATGGCTGGAACTCACACTTCATCATGGCAGGCAGAGTGGGCCGCCTTCACACTTTGCAGTATATTATGGTCCATAAGTCATAATGGAAACCTCTGGGCATATAAACACCCTAAAAAGAGGAACTGGTGACTTTAGCCCAGGAGGAAGCGTTATTGTTTTTGCTGAATCATAAATAATGGATCAAGTTGCTGAATAAACCCTGTGTGATAACTACCACAATCAGCCTGAAAATGGAGCGGGGGAACAAGAAAAAAAAAAAAGCGTGACCTCTTTTATAGGATCACAAATACGATGCGGCGGCAGACTTTCCTCCACCAGCTGTGACTTAACTGCCCTTGTACATCCACATCATCTGTTTCATGTTTGCAAACCCGTCCACCCTGACAAAGTGTCCAGCTAAAGACATGGAGGAGCAGAGAGAAGACGAGGGGGGGTGTTTTATGTTGGCTGTAAAATCAGCCTCCTCTCCACTTCATACATGGATATGTGGAGCATCTCTTGGGTAAGTGATGGCTTTACAGCCGTCGACGGGTCTAAAGCACATCTATTTCAAAGCAAAGTTCCTTTTTGGATTGTGTTAGAGAGCGGAATAACAAGTGCATCCAAGAGCAGCAGCCTCCATCAGCCGCAGAGCAACTGCTCCCCCAGTTGGCGGTAGGCGTTGCTGCGGGTCTCTGGGCTCTCAAAGAAGAACTGCTCGCCGTCTCGGGGGACACACCTACGCATCAGATGCAATTCTGCACGCTCGCGCACTCTCTTGCTCTCCAGGCCGCACGCAGAGAAACAGCAAAACACTCCCTCACACACGCTACTCATGTCCACAGCAATACTTAAGGGGGAAGTCATCCTCCTTTCTATTGACTGTTGCCTGGCTCCTCACACCAGCAAACCGTGGCTGGCTGAGCCGTTTCTGGCCTGCAGCCATGTTCAAACAGATTCATGGGCCAAAATACATACGAGAGGCAGCATCCATGCAGTTCCTACACCATAAAGTACGTGTGCAAATCAAACCCCACTTGATATCCTACAAATCCGCGATCAGAGTGACTTCTGCAGATAAACCTCTGAATGACACAATGTCACGTGATAAGTAACGTTTCATTTTGGCAAAATGACTTTATTACACAATTCTTGGTGAGATTGAATAGGTTTAATCCGTGATTTTGTCAGATTATAGCATGCCCGGCTGATTCTGTGTGTTCCAACCGTTTTAATAAAAACTAATTCCAGCTTTTTAACGGCATTATGGTGCACTGATTTTGATGCTGAGCCCTCTCATATCCTTATTTAAATGGGCGTCAGACATCTCTGCAGTAATCAATAGAGGCCCGACATTGTTCCATTAGCAAACACGTGGCAACAGTGGGAAAAGAGCAGCCCTACGTGGGCGACCATCTGCCTTGCCTGGTTTGTATTAAGTCTTCACGGTACAGCCGTGCTGAGGGGGCTTTGAGTTTCCCAATCATTGTGCATCCTGGACTGACTTTATAATGCAGATCTGCCTATTTCATATAACTAGGTGTTTATTCTGTCAGTCTCACAAAAAAAAAAAAAAAAAAGAACCATCAGAACTCATAAAACACTGCAAAATTACAGAATATAAAGATTGAATGATGGTTCCTGGTTGTCAGGGTCCAGTAGTGGTCATGTGTCTGTTGTTAGGATCAATCAGTGTTTCCCGCCTTATCTTTAAATTCTGTTGTAGCTTATTCCCCATGTCCTGTCACCTCTATTCTCTCAGGTGTGTTTGATTGCCTCTCCTCCCTAATGTGTCTCACCTGTGTCTAATTCTCTACCTCTCCCTTGTGTATTTAACCCCTGTGTTCCTTTCCCCCTGTGCCAGATTGTCTTGTCTTCCAAGTGAGCGGTCCAGCGTTATTTCCTCGTGTTTTGATCTTGTTTCGTGTCTCGACTACTGAGTTTGCCTGTACCTTAACCTGTACCTTTGCCGTCTTGTTAGATTTCCCAGTGTTGACCTATTTTCAGTAGAACGATTTTGATTAAGAACCTCCCTGCGTGTCGCTGCATTATTGAATCCCCCAGAGTCTGTACCTGATACTGGTAGGATTTGGTCCAAATTAAAAAGTCAAGAGTCCTCCCTTAAATTAATCTTTTTAATGGACGGTTTCGTGTCATTTCAGTCAGCTCTCGCGATGCTGACCTATGATCGAGTCTTCGTTTTCATTTTGATCAGTTTGTTTTTGATGAGTTATTCGACGCTATAAAAACATTGTGAAACATCTTGAAGCCAACAGAGCTGTGATAATGATTGGTGGGGGGGCAATAATTCAATACCGTGCAGAATGGCAGCCTTCATATCCTGGATATTTTGGCTTCACGATACCATCATTATTTACACCATTGCCTCAAAATATGCAGCACCCTTTTTTTTAAACATGAAACGGCGTGAGAAAGGTGAATTATAAGGTGAATGAGGGCTTAAAATACATAAGCTGCTTCCATTCCAGCATGCTGGCACACCGTCATGAACAGAGCTGAATGGTTTGCTTTGTTTTTTGATGTTTACAAAATGAAAAAAAACAACAAAAAACAAACTCCTATATAAATGACACATTAGCTTCTTATGTCCCATGTGGGTATATGCTGATCTGGAACCGCCTGTCTGTGTCAGTACTTTCTGACATGACCTACAAATAAATAACATTTGTGTACGAGCTGCAGTGAGTCAGTTCTGGCTCTCGCTCTTCATTTCCCATCTGCCTCTGCTGTCCATTATGGCAGCTCCCCAACACGTTTCTGTTGTTAGCGCTGTCGCACACAAGCTTCCCCACAGCCTCTCTGGCCAGGCCATCGGTCCGCCAGTGTTGTCTCCTTTACTACGGCTGGCTCCACACCACGGCACAGTTAAGCTCTATTAATTAACAATTATCATCTGTCTTATTTTCACTAGATCAAAGTGCTTCCAGCACCCGTTCACACACTCATTTATTATAGGGATGGTGTCTTGTGCTGTAAAGCACTTTGAATGGTCCATAAAAGCACCATTAATCCATCTCTCTCTTACATTGAAGCCACACATCAAATTTTTTAACACGAACATTCTTCTTCCAGCCTTGTTAAAAATAAAATTTAAAAAAAAAAGGCCAAATGAGCCACATTTGATCAAAATCGGACAGTCGATTTAAGTGAAATCAGTTTCTTCAAACACATGCAGCAAAAAGCCCACTGTGACGACCTGGCCTTCCTTTATCAGTCACAAGAGAGTCCAGCTGGTCCAGATCACAGCTGCCAGAGTCCTCTGAGACTGACAAAGTTGGATCAGTATCCTCGGTGCTGATATCTCTGCGTGGCATCAGTGAGCGCCAGAGCCAATTTCAAAAATCTTCCTTCTTACCTGAAGTCTTATCAATAACAATTTAGATGGACTCCCTCATATATCTGCAGTGGCGGTTATTTGTTGAGTTCATAAGAACTCATGAGAAGTTACTAAACCATAATCCTCAATGGCTGGACTCTCCCTCTCATCTCTGTCTTTCTTTCAAACATTTCTTTAGCACTCCTGCACCTCTTCAAAGCAAAGCTAAGGTTTGGTTGGTGGAATATTTACAAATTCGACGGTCTTAAAAAAGAGTCGAGGGGAAAAGAGTTTGCGGTACCTTAATTGGCAATAAAGCTGCAGCTACAGCTGCAAAAACTGACTGATGCAAAAAAAAACCATTGATGAATAAGAGCCAGGCCTCCCAGGACCACGACTGAGTAAGTCTCTAATTTAACACGTTTTGAACTGATTCCGGTCTTGGTTCTTCCATTGACAGGCCATCATGTAGGTGTTATGTTAGGTTAGGTTGATATTTGTCACTTCTCGATTCTCGATGTCAGAATCTGACACACAAATGAACCACTTAATCTCCAAATGAATGACTCTGCTGCAGATATGAAGTAATTCCTTCGAGCTGAAAGCTCCTGGCTGTGTAGCTCTATATGATCCCATCCTGTCATTGGCTGTAAAGGTTGCGTGTTCAAGCTCTAAGACATGACTCCCTGACTCTTTTTTAATTTATTAGTCTGCCACTGAGGGACCGGAATTAACGTTTCTTGGCTTGGACACTGTATTTCACTCAAGCGAAACCAGCGAGTCAGCATAATGATGGATGGCCACTCTTTAAAGTAGCGTGACCGCACAGTGGCGATTCATCAAATGGTGTCCGGGGATGAATGACAAAATCTTCTGGAAACCTGCAGCATCAACCCATTCTCGCCCCGGTTCTCTTGGATTCAGCGGCCTGGTCTCCTTAAATGTTGACACCCTCAAAGAGCCAACGTTTCTGTAGTAACGCACACAGATTGTGTAGAAATACTTGCGTGTAAGCCGTGAGAGGGATAAATATGTCGAGACAAATGTCACTCTTTAACGAAAAACGCAGCGCTGAGCGACGGCTCGACTTTCGCAGAACAGCAGCCTGACCTTTTCGGGTCAGACTCACTGGGGAATACAAATGAGGT
>KV751358.1:3472052-3498362 GCA_001698575.1 Mola mola
GCTGCTGTGCTACGAGAGAGCAAAGTCAAAACTCTGCAATGAATGTTGGACCTCATCAAGGACTAGAGAGGAAAAAAAGGAGAGAGAGAGATAAATGAGGGTAATTACACAAGGGGGGAAAAGGGAGCAATGAGAGCCTTGCGAATGCACCTGCAAGGACAGATCATGGATAGAAAGATACACGCCGCAGCCTGTGAGCCCGTTTTCCATTTTAACCTGCTTTTTGGCGATAATTATTCACCGTTGCGGTCGGAGTTTTTTGCAATGTACTTAACAGGATTCAAATGTCAATCAAACGGCATGAAACAATGAGCGGAGTGGATATTACCAGCTGCCGGCAAACGTTAAGAAGATCAAACGGAACAGCTTTGGAGACGTGGGAGTCGAGGGCTGACTCACTTCTGCGTTACATCATTAACTGGCGGGGGGAAAAAAAAAAAGACATTTTTTATTTCAATTGTTGGAATAAGCAGCTCCATGCAGGATTAGACGCAGTAGCAGGTTGCCTGATGTCCACAAATATTACCTTACACGTGTCGGTTATAGTTTTTGGCTCCTCTTTATTGGCTTTCGATGCTTACTTATCCGCTATAAATACTTAAAGCCAAACCACAAAACGTGTTGTTTCAGATGGGTACATAACTGCGCCCACTGGACACAAAAAGAATTGATTAATGCAGCTTGCGGCGTGCAGTGATGGAGTGAGGGGGTGACAGACAAGGACACACAAATGCAACATTAAATTGGGAATTTTTTTTTGTAAAATAGCTCATGGTTCATGCGGTAATCGCTTCATTAGCCGAATCTGTGCTGTCATTTGGCACGAAAGCGAACTTAATGCAGGTTTAATGTCGCCAATCGACGGCAAGCCCTGTGAAAAGTGAAGTATTTGGTAAAAACCATAGGTAGTCGCATTGAACTGCTAACAGTTGGAGTGACCTGAGATGTTCCTGAACACACTGGTATATAATTTGTGTAGAAAAAGCTCAGTTTTAGGGGTTGTTTTTTTTAGCTTAGTTTTCAGCTCAGTTAAAATGGAAGCTTACGGGACAGTGGGTCGGTGTTCCCGTCACTTTTGGCCTCCATCATCCAAAAATGTAAGTCTGTCTGCTTCCAAACTAATCCTGGAAGGACAATTTGAACAGCAACTCTGACGGTTAATTCAGACGCCACTGTAATTCAGAGTGCCAGATGCTACTCAGCAAGTGATCATCTGGACATTGTATGCACCTATTCTTGATGATTTTTAGTCCTGTGTTCTGTAGAACCGTAACCAACCACATCCCTCCCCCTTCGGGATCAATAGAACATTCTGTTTCAGACTCTGATTCTGATAATGAATAAATAATCTGAGTGATTTGGTGAAACGAACAAGTAAGTAGAAATAGATGAATAAAAGTGACGGATGGCTGGCTAGAAAACCCCCTTTTTTTTTTTTAATGCGATTGTAGCACGAATGCAAATTTGGCTGATCAAATTAGACGAAGGCTCGGATGTCAGAAAGCAATGTAAGCGTCCACTAGTTTGTCTGCTTTGATTAAATCATGGCCGAGTTTGAAACAAGTTCAGATAAACACGTGGCTGATGGGTTTGATTAAGGCAACATGCATCGAGGCAGGGCTAGAGCGATCCTTCGCTCTCCTTTGAGCACTGGGGAGCACAGATATTTCCACTTCTGATGTAATGAAATCAACTACACGAGGCCCTCATGAGGAAGGAATCAAATGAACATTAAAGAAAGGCAGACAGTGTGTCTAATCTCGTCAGAGTGTTAGTGAAGCGCTATGGACAGATCTCGGTGCATTCAAAGGCGTAGCACAGTACAGAATCGTTCTCCTTGGGAATAAATGAATTGATTTCACTCAGCTCTCTGGGCTGATATACACTCTGTGTGCGAGAGGCTACGTCTAATGACCGTTGCTAATTACGCAGGCTTCCACGCTCAGCATTTCCAGGGCGACTGCGATCAATGAAATTATCAGGAGAATCCTGCTTTGACCAGGGGGCCTAAACACAACACTGGAATGGCTAATGCCAGTCTGTGGATGTCTCTCTTGGTATTGATCATTCAGCACACACACTGCACTCGGAGGGGGATCAGCTACATGCTCCCATGCTGTGATCGACCATTGGAAACATAAAGGCCTTGCAGCTTCCTGGTTATAATCAGTCTGTGTGTTGTTCAAATTAGTCGGGACGTGGCGTCTGGCTCTGTGGAGACTCGCCTGCCCTTCAGCATACAAGCAAGGAATTTTATTCTCTAAGTCATGGGAAAAGGATCGCTGACTAAAATTGTAAACAGGAGGGAAATTTAACAGCAGCACATGGGTGAAAAAAAACATGTCCGGCTCCCCTGGTTTATCTGAAATAAGATTCAGCACTCTCAGACGGCAGCTACACGGTGACGGAAAACAAATCACACCACTGCGGAGTTGTTCAAAGTCTCACCTGTAGAAAGGCAATCATCAAAAATAACAAGTCGGAGAGATTTTTCATGATAAACCTCTCATCCCTGAAATGACTATCGGATTTTAAGGGTTCGACATGTTTGAGTTGCAGGCGCATATTTGTGAGGAATACAGTTCGATTCTAAAAACCAATATTGAATATGATCGTATGATTGTCTCGAAGGACAAACTGACTGCTTGTTGTTAAAGGAACAGTTACTCTAAAAGTAAAAAAAATGAAAAGGATAAAAAGCTGGAGTAGTAGCTGCTAAAACAAGGCAATGATTCAAAAGAATGAGTCTACCTGCGTAAGTATTCCCATATGTCAACTAACACTCAACTACACAGCTACATGTTGTTGCAGCGTCTAATAACATAATAACAATCGGTTGTTTTGTCTCCCATGTCATCGAATCCCAACACTACGGCTGCTGTGGGTTGTCACCCGCCTAAGAAGTGCATGCCGACCTCTATCCATGTTCTGCATGTCAATTGCCTACTTGAACCATGGCCAGACTTACTATGAGGGTGTCCTTGGTGCTCACTCAGGAGTGGAGTGTGACAGTGGCCCCGCGCCAAAAGAAAAATCTAACTTCGCCCCTCGATCATTAAAGATGATCAGATTCAAGGGAGGTTTTTACATTTTTTTTTTTCTCCTCTCAAAATGATGCCACAGTAATTACACGCAAACCGTTGCAAACGAGCCAAATCACATCTTATCCGGGCTGTAACGTACGCCTTGGCTGATGTGATAAAGCTTCCCTTAGCGCGAGTTTGGGCAAACCGCGGCTCTTTAGCCCCTCTGAAGCTGAGGAGATAACAAGGCATGTATTATCTGTTCACAGACGGAGAATACATTAAAGATTAAAATATCCCAGCGTCTGTCATGGGACTTCAAAAAAGAAACATGAATTTCTCTGAAAAGACTGTCAGGGGCCGAGCCATTAAAATGGCAACGAACACCACGAGTCAGCAAATCGAGGGTGTCAATTCAGCTCAAGCTGTGATGACTCACGTGACCTAAACGCTACTGTGCAGATAGCACTGTTTTGCAGATATGGGAACTCTAATCGGCCACAGGAAGAACTAAATCGGTTGATGCCGTGGTGGGAGATCATCTGTGAAGCTTTTGTGAATTGTCTAAAACCTAAAGAAATAAACACCACTCATTTGATGTCTGCGGCTACTGATGGGGCGCAAAAAGGCTTTGTGACTTCATGCCAAAAGTCGCTGGATCGAAAGCTGCTGACGTTCCACTGCATCTTGCACCGAGAAGCCCTGTGCGCTCAAACATTTGATAGGCTATTTACTCGCAAACACTGGGAGCTAACGCGCCTGAACATAAAACACGTCGATGTTTTATGTTCAGGTGCCTCGGTTGTTTGCTGCAAGTGACAGCGTACTGAAATGGACTCCAGTCTTTATTAAATACAAACTGGCCTTTTTTTTTATTTTAACCTTCTTTTTTTTTTTGTTATGACAGGTTAGATATGTAAAGTAAAATGTCAACAGGTTTCTTTATTGCTGTTCTACATTCTCCTAAATGCAACAAACTATAGTTATTGTATATGTGGTATAACTAGAAATAAAAGTTTATTAGCTGTGGTATGTTTTGCGGCTCCTTGCGAATTTTATTTGGCTCTTTTGATATTAAACGTTGCAGACTCCTGCATTAGCATTCCTACGATCCTCAAAGGCACCGTATACGGACTCAGTAGGCCTTCATTAATTTGACTAACTTTAGACACAAAACAATCACACGGTTATGTTTATGACTGGTAAAGCTTGGCTGTGATTGGGATGTGAGGGTTAGGAAAGTGGAAAACTCGGCCCCAACTTTTCGACCTTAATAAGTCTCACAAGATCACCTTTTCAGGTCTTTGGAAAATGATGCAGCTGTGCACTGTCCGTACCAACAGAGTCCCCGACTGGATGAGACGCGAGGCACCGAGGCAGAATATCACTATCGGACAAGTCGGGGTTGGTAGCTTAGGTTTAGCTTTGGGTCTGCGAGTGTAAAACAGGAAGTGCTTGACAAAGTTGAGGTGTGATTTGGAAGATGTAGACATTTAGTAAGCAGTGGGAGATTCCAACATAGGAATTGCATCCAGTCGCACATTAAACATGCAAGGAGAGCCTGTAAACTCTGTTCTAGTGGAATTTAACATCATATGGACATGGAACAAAAGGCGAGATGAGAATGTGCTCCGGGGCTAATCATGATACAAAAGACTTGGTATCTGTTCCTCCCAATTCAAAGATGGATTTTCAGCTTTATATTTGGAACAAACGGTAAATATTTAATCAGTCTGAAAAGCCCACAGTGTGAGCACACAGTGCTGTGTTTAGGAATAATTCCCGACAATTTGTATTTCGTGTTTGTGATTTTATTGGTGTAAGAAGGGACATTCTAAGCCTGTTATGAAGCATAGAATCAAGAATTAAGCAAAAGTCCCTGAAGAAAGGAGAGCCAACAAGATTGAGGCGGCGATGTTTTACACTTCATTGCCTCAGTTGTTTAATTCTACCTTCCAGAGATGGTTAACCTACAGTGCAGATACAGTGTCTTTATCTCACAGACAAATCTTACAAGGGCTATGAATGCACTGAGGATGCTGGTGGATCCACCAGACCACATTTGGTGGTGGAAACTACTCACTTATTGCTCTGCAAAAGAGCAATAAGAGGCAGACAAGTGGAGCGGTAGGGACATAGGTGGCAGACAAAACAATATGATGTCATGGAAGTATGTAAATACTTGTAGGTAAGGTAACTTTTTGTGTGTTATTTCATGCATTTTAAGTTTATGTTGTGTCATTTAACACCATCTGCATTTCGTGATTTTTAGACATGCAGGGAACGATGGTATCAAAGTAACCTTCATCATGTCGTATTGGTCACAGTGTGGGAAGGATTATAAAAAACACAAGATGGTTTCTCGTTAAAATTGGTTTACTTATGTACGCCATGTTACTTAAGTTAATTATGTATACTTAAATGATATATTATAACTCCCCTTGTGTGGAATTAGTACTAAAGCACTCCTTGTTTCACCTATCCACCACACCCAACCTCCTCCAAACACACTTTTCTTACTTTTGAGTCACCTTACATTGTTTTCTCTTTTGAAATCCTGCCTAAAAACGTTATCAAAAAGCTAAATATTATCTTAAATGACAACCACATTGCAAGAAATGTGATACCATACAAAATGGCTGAGAGACACTGGTGCTGGAGTCCTGCACCGGCGTCGAGAACAAAAATATTGTATGTTTGATTATCAGAAATAAGATTAATATGCAGTATTATAACGTCTAAATCACCAATGCTAGAAAACCCTTATGACCTGCAATAATGAAATTAAAAGAATGAGAAACACTAATGAGTATAGAGTATACCGTATACTTGCAAGTTGGCGCAGCAAGACGGCAGTTTACGACTTTTTCATCTCTTTGTTGGCTACTCTACAGCCACCTAATTTGTATATTGAATTAAAATCGCAATGTGGGGAGAACATAGTTACCAAATTGTGAATGTGAAGTTTTATGTTGACTTGTCATAATTGATTACATCTACAAATCTGTTTCATTTTCCAGTAAAATATGGGGATTCCGTGACATGCCAAAGCTCACATTTTGCTCCAGTTTACATTGATATGGACATTATATACATGGAGTTGAGGTCTGTCTTTCAAGGAGGAAGAGATAATGATGATCAGAAGAGGGAATTTAGCCTGCACTGATGCTCACAAACAAACAGCGCGTGCTCGTCACTTGTGACATTTCTCGGCGATACCGATTGAGTTTCGATTGGCCTGAATTTGATACGGCACACTATTTGTTTTTTTTTTATTTTCCTCAGCCACTGCCAATGCATCCGTTGCTAGAATCACAATTACTGTTTTTCCTCTTACCTCTTCCAGAAGGATATCCAATTTTCCTTGCCTTCTATAGCTTGTCCTCCTTTTTTTTTTCTAAGGACGCAGGAAGATTTCAGACGTCGCCCCAGTTGACAGGCTGCTGCTCATTCCTGTGATCTGTGCAATTGTGCATTTTTCACACGACTGCGGCCTCTGCTAGCGTCCCCGCGCGGCCACAAAACCGCTGTCACTTTAGTCTGAACTCAATTTGTGCTCTGAAATAATTTAATCCAGGTCATTTGTTGTGTTCTGGTACGCAATTGTCTTTGTCGGTATGTAATTTGGAATTAGTCTTACAGGATGTGAGCTTTGCAATGAAATGGCATTAAAAATGAGCTGACATTATGATGAATCATGTTCGAAATGAGGTGAGTAATCCTCATCTACTTAGACTCTGCAGTAACATGACAGGCACGTGTTTACGCTGTGTTGATGTGATTGTCCTAATGGCCTTTTGGCAAGCTATCACCTCTTCTCTCTCTCTCTCTCATCTGTCAAGTTCATTCTGTTTCTGGGTTTTGTTGTCCTCACACCAAAATGCAATACTGTTACTTTCACTGCACCCAAATCCAGTCAACTTTCAAATCTCCCGTCTGCAACTTCGGCTCAACGTTTCATTTTTCGATCTACAGGAACTGTTTGCCCTTTCAGCAGTTTCATTTTATCAGCGTCACCATGCAATGACTTTCCAGCAACCCTTTTGTGGGGGTGGGGCGGCTGCTCCTGCTCCAATGTGCCCATAAAACAAGACTTTAGTAGCTGGTTTGAGCCCTGAAAAGTATAATTACCCCCACTGTTTCAGGGCAAACACAGAACCACACAGCCCAATCATAAGATAATGTCCCTCCAGCATTTCTCTGAAAGTGCCTCTTAATTATAACTTTGCTCTGGATAATGAGACTGATATCTGAAAATTGAACTTCATTTCTTTTATCCACAAATTTCATGGAGACAGGGCTGAGCGTGTGTCCGGCGCACGCATTCTCTCACAGCTACGCTTCCCGGCCACAGGCCCTTCACTGACAACAAGGTACCAGCACCTTAATTCAATTAAATATGGCTCAATGCTAAAGCATTATGAGTTTTATTCTTACTGGCAATTGAACACTGCTGAAGGAAGTGTAATAATGTTGCTCTGGTCACTATCCTGGATTTTAATAACGAGTCACTAAAGTTAGCTTAATTTATACCACGCTTTTCTGGTCTTCTTGACCACTCAAAGCGACCACCTCAGAGGGTGCCAACCCTCTCATCAGGAAGAGTTAGAGTAATTGCCTTCTCTAAACTACCCGTTGGTGTGAAGTAAGTGTGAATGGTGGTTTGTCTCTGTATCTCAGCCCCACCATCAGTGACCCGCCTTCACCCGATGATGCTGGGATAGGCTAAAGCAACCCTGAATAAAATAAGAGGAGGAAGATGAATGAATAGTTTTCTGCGGCTGTCTCTCTTGGTACTGTATTCTAGACAAACGCGAGCTCAAAGTTGAAATAATAGTGTTTTTAACACTTTTGAGCGGCTGTCGTCGTGCAGAATTGTTTGTCAATTGTGCGAGTTCTCGCACTGCTTCAAGTTTGAAGTCGCTTTCATTCACAACACTTGGCATTATTTTCATGAGACGAGTCTGAATTTTAGGTTTGAAGAGTTTGCCGTACGTTTGTGAGGACACTGTTTATTCCATGTTTCTAAACGTACAGGGCGAAATACTGCCCTCTGGTTGTTCCAAGTATGTATATGGACATTTTAAACTACCTGTCAAGAGAGGAGCATGAGCACTGAGGAAAGAATAGTTTTTCATAACAATGGAGAAATACCGACATGTTACTTTATTATCAGAGATTAAGAAATGTTCACATAATTGTCTTCAGTGATCCAAACTTTATAAGATAAACCCTTTGGTAACAGTAGATCTTGACATGTTTGCATGCATGTATTGGCCCGGAATGAAATTGGAGTTTTGACCAGGATATGATTTTTATTTTCAAAATTTAACTTCATGTTAAAAGTGGGAAGTTCATGACATTGACTTTGACACATCATATACTCACCCATGTGTGTTGGTGGCGTAGTTACAGAACCTTAATTTGCAGTTTTACTCATGGAAGTGCAGCTGTGCTTGAAATATATGGGGGAAAAGTAGTTTGTGTGGAGGTTACTTGATCAATAAAATGGCTTTTTTGAAAGATAAATTTTGAAAGTTGGAACCCAGAGTCCAGGATTTGTGTCACAGACACAAAGCCGTTGTGTTCCTTCATTAGCATCAACACATTAATTATGGTCTATATACACACAAGGGTGGCTTAATCTGAAGTGCACTGTAATCCTCCCAAAACGACCTACATTATTTTTGAAAAACCTTTTCCACTGTTTTGTCCCTCATCTAAATGGACAAATTGTTTAACTTGTAATGGAAACCAGCGCAAAGCTGTTTTGCTCTATTTCACGAGGTTTGCCGTTACTGTTATTGATTGCATGTAGTTTTGCTCAAAATGACCAAAACAGAGGAATGTGATACAGAACAATGGGGTTTGAAAACAGTGCTTTGTAAAAGGTCCATTTCTGAATCTTCTTGATCATAAGGTTACCTGTTCGGTCCCAGACCCTGCAGTTAACACGTCGAGGTGAACGTGTGTGAATGGTTAATGCTCCGGATGAGCAGGTGACTGTGAGGTAGTGAATGAGTGAATGCAAAACCTGACATGTAAAAGCACTTTGAGGGGGTCTAAGTGACTAGACAACTGCTGTGTACTGTAAATACAGGACATTTACTTTGCCAGCCATTTTGGCCACTCAAAGCACTTTAGCACCAATAACCGATTGCAGCAATTTGGTGACGTATTTCTTACTTCCACATACGGATTAAAGGGGGAAGAGCCGGCCCTCTGATAACTGGACGATCGCTCTATCACCTGAGCCACAGCAGGCAGGGCATCTCCTGTTATTCTACAATGCAACTGATTATTGAAATTCAGATTTTTTTGATTTTGATGAATTCTTGTGCGCTGTTTTCTTTGTAAATTGTAAAATAACAGCATTCTAACCACTTGGTAGCAGGCCTCCCACTGCTTCCACAGAGCCAGAGATGACGGCTTTAAAACCGTATGGTTTTCAGCATCAATATATAGAGGTAATTCAGTTTATGATACGATAGGATACTTAAAAAAAACAAAATAGTGCAGCACACAGTTATTCCAGTGAACATTTTTGTATACTACTAAATAATAAATGCTTTTCTTTTTGCACTATCTGCAGTAAGTGTTTCCAATGAATTCTTAGAAGTGTTCGAGAGAAAATCCCAGAAAACTGTGTGAAATAGGAACTTGATATTCACCAGGGTTAATTCATCTCTGTTGCGATTATATCAGGTTCGGAGTGCAGAGAACCCAATAATGCAGAGTCACACAGGGGGCTTTCTGAATCAATCGTCGTTTTACTTAAAAAGGTCTATACCGGGAATTCAAAACTAGGCAGCAAAGGTACAGTCAAAGATTAGGCAAACTCAGTAACCCGGACACGGAACAACGATCGAACACAAGGAAACCCACCAGGAAACTACGCTGGACTGCTCACTCATAAGACAAGACAATCTGGCACCGGAGGAAGGGAACACGGGGGTTAAATACACGAGGGAAGAGGTAGACAATTGGACACAGGTGGGACACATTAGGGAGAAGAAGTAATCACACACACCTGAGTGACAAGACTAGACAGGAGACGGGGAATAAGACACAACAGAATTTCAAAATAAGAGGGGAAACACTAAATGACCCTAACAGACAGACACTTGATACTAGCAGACCCTGACAGATTAGGTCCATTATGTTATGCAATATTCTCAACTTCATCCTATAATCAACATTGAGTCTCATTCATTGATCATCAAATACTGCTGTTTATCATTGATACCTCTTGCCAGTTAGCGACCTGAAGCAGCAGTTTCCGATGACCGGGGAAACCCATATTCTCAGTGTTTGATGTCCTGAGAATGAGACTCAATCATCAGCTGCTCAAAGTCTCATAATATAGGTAAAATGCGTGAAATGACTGCTATGCTCCAGCTCGGGCTGTACATATTCATAAGCAACACTGAAAGAGCAGGAGTTTAGCGCTGATGTGCCGAAAGACTAAAAATCCATGAGAAATAATTGGGGACACTGCTAAAGGTGCTGGAATGACAAAGCGAGGCTAATAATAAAAGTGCACTCTGGTTTAAACTGAAAACTTTCAGTATTTATCATTTTCAGCAGCTTCATCCTGGACACTGGCTAACTTCACATAGACGTGGGCCGTTTCAAACAGACCTTGAGTCCTAAAAAGACGCCACCGCAGCAGTACTTGAATTTGACTCCCATGTTTCTGCGTGATTGTGGGGCGGCTTGTGGATTAAACCAATTGTAATGTAATTGTCAAGAGTCCGCAGCAATTAAACTTCATAAGTCCGATGTCCTCAAGAGTCATTCCTCAGAGCATGTACAAAATGATCTGTCAGCAACACTCTACTGCCGCAAAAAAGAGCCAATAATTCTCTAGGATATAATAAAACTCATCTTGATGTACTGTCTGCAGTCAGTTTTAGTGTCTTTATGGCTAACCTGGTTAGATTACCAGGGCAACGGCCCTTTCATCAATTCTTCTTATGACCATAATCCCATATGAGAAACTTGCTTGGCAGTTCAGTTAAGTTCTGTAATGTCACTTAACAAAGGGATTTAATTAGAAGAGAAAAAAAATACACTCATCCTGTTTTTTTTTTGACGTGGTATAATGCAACGCCGTGCGAAAGGCTCAGGGCAAATTAAATGACCGTCCACTCATTTCTCCATCTCTCCTATTAAGAAATGGCCAGAAAATACAGGAAATATGCATGCAGCACTAAAAAATAAAACCAAACGTATCTTCTATAAGCTAAAATGTCAAGTATTTAGTGTGACAGACGTAAAATCTGAATTTTGCATCGGCAATTCCGTCCTCAAAAGGGAGACCTCAAGATGTGATATTCAAGCTGTTATAAATAAATTTGAAGAATCAGGAGAGGTCAAGGACAACAAAGGGGAATGAAGGCCAAGAAAACTCTCAGAGTCCTGATGGGACTTTTCCGCGTTTCCTCTTTGAGAGACCGCAAGAAGTCCAGAAAGGCGACATGCCGTTCCTCCTGGACAGCGCCTGATTGGGAACGGCTTTGTTTTTCATCACCACAATAATCCCCAACACGCTGCTGGGACAGTGAAATCCCATCAGAGAGAAAAACAGTCGATAAAACATCGACTGTCATGGGCTGGCCTCCACAGAGTCCAGGCCTGAATATCACAGAAACAGTATGAGATCACCTGGACGGAGAAAGACATAAAAGAGCTCTGGGAAGTGCTGAAAAAAGTCTGGTATATCATACCTCCAGAGGATCTACTGAAGAATTTCAAGAAAGTCTCCCCTAAAACAGTTCAAGATGTGCTGTGATGAGAGCGACAGGAGGTCAGACTGGATACCGACTGTTGTTATACACACAGACGGTCAATAAAACTTTGCTAAAACAACAAACCTGGTGGCGTCCCAATCCATGTGCATGTCCAATACTGTACTGTACATTATTTATCAAGTTTAAAATAGGAAAACGCTGCAACGTTTTAGTTTATTTTGTTCACACACATTGAGATGAGAGAATCTTAAATGTTCACTTTTTCAAATAACTTGAAAAAATAAAAATAAAAATCAATCACTGCTCGCTCCAACGGGATTTTATTCTTGTACTCTTGCACATCCGCCGCTCTCACTAGTGGGCGTGTCTGTACCCTACGAGCCAATCACGGCAGTGGATTAGGAGCGCCCCGCCCCCAGGAGCTGTGCTGCGCGCAGGGGCAGAGCGGGGGAGAGGGAGGGGCTCCCGCAAAGACGCGCCAGTTGTCGCGATTCTCCCCTTCGTACTGCACTGGGCACGACACCGAACACACACCGTTCCGAACACGGCCATATCCGCCAGAACCGGCGGAACGAGACAACGGACACGGTAGGCCCGTCTCGTTTCCGGCCAGCTCGACCACAGGTTATATTAGTAACCTGAGCTCGTCGCGTCACGTTTTCTTCGGCTGGGTTCCATTCAGGTTTTACATAGAGATAGATAGAGATAACTCTATCAATGCCCGTAGGGACATTAATTTGTCGCAGCAGCAATATTGTTCCGGTACAGGACCAGTGGACATATAAAGATGAAATAAAATAAAAATAAAAGTACAAAAATATACACAGTAGTGGCAGTTGTAGGATTCTAACAGTATGTACAGATGTTGTGCAGAGTTCAGTGTAGGTAGGAGGAGGTGGATGATTTAACCAGGTAAAGTGGTAACAGAGGTGTTGAAAACGTCTGATTGCACTGGGGAGGAACGACATCCTGTGTCGTGAAACGTGTGTTTCTGATGTGAATCCAGCTGACAGTGGCATCAGGTTATGTTATTGATGTTATAAATGCACAGCAGTGAAGTGGCCTGTGAGTGTGTCATCCACTTTACTTTCACAGAGGTCTGAAACCTGGTGTTTAATTGTGTCTCTTCATGCCCAAACAGAGGGACTGTGGCACAGTATACAGAGTTTGTTTCTTGTTTGATTATCATATTATGTGAGTAGTAGTTGCAGTAGAAAGTAGTGATGGTGTTTTGTTGGTAATTATTGCATGAAATCAGCAGCGGATGCAGAGATTTTGGTCACGTTTGAACAGCGGCCTTCGCTGTATCCTGAAGCAAACACGCAATGTGCGATGGGTTTAGCAGCGCTGTGCTGAAGAGTCCGACGCTTTGTTTGCTTTGCTTTGCTTTGCTTTGCTTTGCTCTCGCTGTGGCTCCTGCACACACAAACACCTGTCACATCAAGGGGCCAGCAGCATATCAGCGCCCGCGCCTCTTTGCAGGATTAATAACGGATTTGTGATTTGCGTCCGTGCAGGTTTTGAGGATGACGGTCCTGAACCTGTCCTTTGCCGGGGCCGGTTTCTTGGGGATCTACCATGTGGGCGCTGTGGAGGCTTTCGTCCGCCATGGACCCAAGCTGCTGGGCTCGCTCAGTGCCTGTGCCGGGGCGTCAGCCGGGGCCTTGGTGGCGGCTGTGTTGGTCACGGCTCCTGACAAATTAGAGGTAAACCGTTCATCTCCTGGTTAATCCTGCAGGGAGGAGACGAGAGGTAAAAAGTGAGGGGTTCACATCCCCAAAGCCTCCCGAAAACCTCAATGGAAAACAAAAAATACAGAATACAACGCATCCCAATTAGCGGTGCAGCTAACGATTATTTGATTCATCTATTAATCTGCCAAGTGCTCATCACCTTTATTCAGAGCCAAAAATGACACCTTAAAATCGCAACTTTACACCAATCTGTAGTTAAAAAAACCTAAAGATTCTTCATTTACTGCCCAAAATGAGAAAGAAAAACAGCAAGTCTTGACATTCAAGAAGCTGGAACCAACAAATGTTCATTGTTAGATGGTTCCAATCTAATTTTTAGCATTTAATAACAAAGGTGTTGCCTCAAACGTGAGCGTGGGCAATTGAAATGCAGCTACTGCAGAATTACTCACGTTGAACTTGGATGAGGTCCTATAAAAGCTCAGAAGAAGAAAGGTTGCGTGATTATTGTGAGAAACGTAACCACAGGGTGCCTCGGTGGAGTCGATAGACTGTGGGCGTTAAGGGATCGGCTGCGTGGTCAAATGTACTCTGTAATAAAATTCAATACACTGAACCCAAAACAGCGAAATAATACCTAACAATGTAAACAACAAAACTGATAGGAATTCCTTTGTTTTTAAACCTTGGCACTGTATTTACTTTGAAATCGATCTAGTTGCAACATAATCCTGCAGGGCGACGGAGGAGGAAAATCCCACTTGATAAAAAAGGAAAGTCTTCCCCCTTTTAACCAGATATAAAAGCCTCACCTGAAGTGAAAATCAAAAGTGAGTTTTTACATTTTTTTTTTTTTTTGCTGGCAGCTCCTCTCAGGAAAGTCCACACTCCTTTCAACCTCTCACAAGATTTCCGAGCCAGATTTTATTCACAGGTGAGCTGCCCGGTCTGCCTTAAATGAGCCGTGGTACGTTTCTCCTATGGGCTCGTCCGGGCCGGCGTGGACCAAACAAGGGAACTCTCGTCTGACTGAAAACGGGGGGGTCTCGGCTCTTTTCCAGACGATGCCTGAGGGCAAAAAAGGAGACAAAATGAGGCACGTTGGCTGACATTAGCTTCAGTCTGGCCTCTAGTTGGGCTTTGCTTTTCCTTATCCAAGCCGACGCGCATCTAATTATAATAAAAAGGGGAGGTGAAGAGAGGTTGCTGCAGTTAAGGACACAATGAGTTGCCAGTTAACATGAGTTTGTCAGTTTTCTCTTAACAATAGCCAGAGCTGGATGAATAATTCAAAGCTTTGTTAGCTCTGTTCATAACGTTTGCGTGTTTATTCCTTCTCTTTGCACTTGTTATTTTTTCTGCACACGTCAACGTTACGCTACGCTTGTATTACGAGCAACACAAAGCCTTTCGGTGACGACCGAGCCGAGGTTTATTGTTTGCACGCGGCAGCTGGGCAGCAGAGGATGTGGTTTTGGTTTCCTCCCGGGCAAAGTTGATGTTTGCCTTGAGGCTGATGAGCTTCACGTGTCAGTCAACATTCCTGATATACAGTAACTTTGCATGAGACATTTTCTCCTCCCTACCCCAAGCCCAGTCTTTACACATATCCAGAGACAGGAAACGGGCAGAAAACATCACTGAAGACATTCTGGACACAAACTCGTCCCTCTTTTTTAATCTGTAGTAACAGTAAATTGCTCATGTGTATAGATATTTGGCTATTAAAGCTCATTCTGATTGATATTTTGAGCACGGAACACAAGTCGTGATGATAAACCAGATGTATCTGAACGAAATGTGACGTCTTCACTCATCCACGTGTTCGCAGATGAGCAAAGAGTTCCTCAGTGGGCTGGCCGACAACGTGAGACGACGGCAGTTTAGAGGGGTCATACCGGGACACAACTTGATGGTCTCATTAGGGTAATCGGACGACAGACATCACTGCAGCTCAGACTAAGTCACCGTTTCACACATCACATCTGCGGCGAAACGTCAGATTTATTCAGGCTGTCATATTAATATTTACACAACAGTTTTTGACGTGGCGTGTACAAATGAACTGTTGATATGAATGTATTGAAAGTACTGAGGTTAAGGTCCATACAGTTTGTAACCACAGATTTCCTGCGTCTGCTCGTTGTTGGAGTTTTATAGCAAGTCTTGTTTATTTCTATGGTGCCAGTTCATAAGAAAAGTTACTTCATGTGCTTTTATTTCGCCACTAGCAAACACTTGAGAGTGACAGTGGTGAGGAGAAACTTCCTTTTAGGACACCATCTCTAGGTTGCAGTGATACAACCCGATATCCAATGTTTTGGGTTAAAGGGGAAGCAAACTGAAGCTAGTGTAAAGACAAATACAACGGTAGTAATTACATTTAGGACGAAAAGTTGAACTGGCTCATAGTCGACACAAGTTGCCAACCGAAGCTAAAGGGGGTGTCAGCGGGTGGCAGCAACTCATAAACACATCAAAAACCATGATTGGCTGACCAACATATTTAGAAACTTTGATTTTCTCCTACAATCCTGATTAGAGCACCCTCAAACAGGATTTGGTAGCAGAAAATTGCATTGTACCGAAATGATCGTTGTTACTTGCTTCACTTGTCGGTGGTTTTAATTTTGCGCCTCATTGGTGTTCAACAGGTTGGCCTAATGATATCACGTGGCTGTAAAAAAAAAAAAAAAAGCACCGTGTTTTATGGCAGCCTGTGGGAATTCCGTTATTAAAAACTGACGGAGGAACATGTGTTTGGATACTCTCCAGAGAGTGCATGGAAGAGCTTCTGCCCAGCGAGGCTCACCGTCTCGCCAACGACCGCCTCCACATCTCAATAACAGACCTCAAAAGTGGCAAGAACCACCTGGTGTCCAGGTTCGCCTCCAGGGAAGAACTCATGACGGTACACACCCCCACTCTTTAAACATATATCGCCGATTCTCACACTTTAAATGTCATAAATGTCTCGGACAAAGCAACCACCTTGCTCATGTTGAAATGTCTGTCGCTAAGTGTTTGCTAATCACTTCCTTGTAACGCCGCTAGGCTCTGCTAGCCAGCTGCTATTTGCCTGTCTATGCTGGGATGAAACCAGTGGAATTTCGAGGACAGGTAATAATCTCAAGCACTGTGTTAGAAATGTTCACTCTCTTTTCTGTCTGTCCGTCCAAAGTAGAGAAACATGGTGTCTAGCTACTGGATAACATGAGCCACAGCTTTCTGAGATGCGCAACAACTTGCTAATGTAAGACAACACACCTAAGCACAACATCAAGCACTGCTTAACTTCAGTCTGAAAAACAAGATGATTCAGTTTTTCCCCCCTCGCCCATCCACCTTAACGTCCTCACTGACAGGACCGCGTGACTCTGCTTCCTTTCTTTCGCCCTCTAAGACCTGATGATTGTTCCCGTTTCACTAGAAATGGATTGATGGGGGGTTCACTGACAACCTGCCAATTTTGCCTGTGGGACGAACCATCACTGTCTCCCCCTTTGCTGGACTGCAGGATGTGTGTCCGGTCCACAGGGGACGCTTCGACACTCAGTTCAGACTGGCCAACATGAGCACGATGGTGAGTCATGAACCTGATATATAGTGTTTACGTATCCTCAATATCTTCCTGCAGGTGTTTGCTGTTAGTTATTGTTATCGTGTGCTTCATACTGCAGCTGATTTTAAATAAAGATAAAGATCGATTGCTAATTGTCCTGTCATCAAAGTACCACAGTATTGTTGGTTCTGACTGTACCATTCACACCATTGGAGTTCCTTCTGGCAGAGACTTTAACTCATTTAGTTTTGGCTTTGTAGGTCAGAAGTCAAGGTGGAGAAAAATTACCCAAATTCTCATTGGTTAAGACTCTGACATTTGGCTTCTAATGTACACCACATATATGCATAGTGTCGAGTTTTAATCCGGAAATAAGATCCACCTCGAAATGTCAAAGTTATAACAGACAATTTTATGATTGTTGTTTTAAGCTAGAATTAATAGATAACTTTTTCATCACACAGATATTGGAGAAAGCCGAATATAATGGATTTAATTAACTGTTAATTGTTGTAAATGTATTTTTCTTTGTATGTTTGTGTGAATTGACCATTAACATAAATAAATAAATGACAATTAAAAACAGCACATAGAGCACAAAATAAACCAAATTAAATGGGCTTTCAAGAGTGTCTTGCAGCTTTGCAAAATGCGGCTTCATGTATTAATTGCTCGGCTCCCCTCAGCTCTCCATGGACAACGTGAAACGTCTGCACCAGTCTCTGTTCCCTCCATCGGCCCTCCGCATGCAGGCTTTACACGAAGAAGGCTTCAGTGACGCCGTGGAGTTCCTGAAGAGGGAGGCCTGGATGAGCTGACACATGGAATCAACCTGAGGAGCCCTTTACAGAAAGGTTTATAGAGTTTATCATATGTTTATTTTATTTTCTTTTTAGATTTGACACCTCGTATCCGCACCAGGTGGTGCGGCGTAGAGACATTGATGGGGCACCTCGGTGAACATCCTTAAGATGGTCTCGTTCCACATTCAAGTCCTCGGCGTGTATTTGTAAAGCTGGGCGGGGAAGAGTGCGAGCATCCCTGTGAGATTCCCTCAGATAGGTGAAGAAAGGCCGTCACGTTAGCATGGACTCTTAATGCATTTTCCAAGGACGCGTTTAATATCCTGCAGATTGGAGCGTCGAGCAGAAATGATTGGCTGTTGCAGCGCTTCACGGGAAGTCCACGCTGCCGTCATGGATGTTGGACGTTCCTTCAGGACAGGAGGACGGTGTTTGAAGTGCCACTGTTTGCAGCTCCACCCTCAGGACATACTTACTGTTCCGCCCGAGATTTCCAGCTTCTTGCCTCACTTTGCTCTTCGTTTTTTAATTCTATGTTTTTATCGTATGATTTGAAAAAAAATGGTGCTAATATTTAAATGAGAACGAACATAAAATTAAACAACTGAGTCTTCTCTCATTGGCCTCCGAGTGAGTCAATTATTAGGATCCTAATAAATAATATATAACCAATAACAAGTTCTCAATAAAAATCTTTGCATATACTTCCAAACAATAAGCAGCTTGCACAATTTTGCCTTATTTGTTTTCACATGAGGCAGCTTAGCTTGTTACACAAAATAGTTCAGGAACACCTTCAGAAAATGAACTATGGTCTGATTAGACTTTGGTCAAGTCAATGTTTTTTAGTCCTATCTCAAGAATCAACATGTCAATCACGACAAAACGTTGGCGTGTGTAAAGAATCCACGTCTCACAATAAAGAGCCTCTTCGCGTCAACGTATTTCATCACAAACTTTATTGACACTCGTTTTTCCTCATTAGCAATGAGTAAATACCACAATTAAAACACAAGGGAAGAAGTATCAGTGACGACAAACTTAACATTGACAGTGAATAACTAAAATTAAACATAGAGGTCAGTCAAAACGAAGAGGTAGATTAGACATCATGAATTTAAAAAGACAAAGAAGCACTGTCATCCACCACAAGCTGCTCAGTCTCTACATATATCACCTAAGTATGGACACTCATTGATATAAACTACAACATCACTCTCTCTGATGCCAAACTTCCCATGAGAAAATATTTAGATTATGATAATAATTTGTCAGATTAAGTCTGAAATACATTAATTAGCGCCATATGCAGTTAAAACATACAAATTAAGGCCCTTTAACTATGATCTGATCTGGGGTTCGATCTAAGGATTAAGGGACCCCTTTATCTCTGGTTTGATGGTATCACAATAGGATCCGGGTCAGAGACGGTGTTGTTGGCTAGCATTAATTTGTTGTTGTGGAATTACTCATGGAGTTTCTCAAGATCGGCATTCTTCGGACACATTTTCATTAGGTGGAGCAGTTTTGTCATTTGATACCATCTAGACCTGCAATGCTGTAAATCACTCACGATCACAGTAAGTAAAAGGACAGAAAGACTGATTTACTTGCACCAAATGACCTGAGAAAATAAAACAAACAAATCGATAAATTAAATCTTTGTTTTGTCGTCTTAACTTTAGCCTTGTTGGGCTACGCTGTCCTAGACCAAAGAAATGAAATATTTGGTGTAATTTTGGAGCCTGACAGACTTGGGCATAAGGCTTGGCTCGAAAAGTTCACCTTTAATAGACAAACCATTAGGAAAAAAATCCATCCACCAGAGGATACAGCTGTTGTTTTTTTATGTAATAATTATCAACATTTAAAAGAGCTTATGTATATAACGTGAAACTGTAGATGCACATACAGAATTGCTCAGTTTCCCCGCTGGTGTAATTTAAGATCACATGCTGATTGTGGTAATAAGGCCCAATTAAAGGCTTCCCTGAAATTACAGTTTCCACCCGGGGCCAAAGAATCCCCTGGTTGTGTTTTTTTATACGCATTGTTTGGCCTCCTCTTGTAGGAAAATTCGCCCTCAGTAAAGAAACTGTGAATGGGTCTCCAGTCTGGAGACAGGCCAGCTGGAAAAGTCCGTTTATTACTATAATTACTCAGCTGCTGACTTCACCGAGCTACTGCGTTGACGTTCAAATCCACTGAGTGTCAGCTCTCAGCAGTGAGTGCTTGGGAGTGTAGGAAAGGTCAATCAGGAAGACACTGAAGAGGCAACCTGCATTTACGTAAACCATTGAGATTTTACCACAGTCTCCAACATGTTGGCTAATTTTATTCATTAAAACGTTTTTAAGCCCTTCATTACTTGAGGGGTGCAAGTCTTTGCTGAGTCAGATGGGTTCTAAGCAGTCTCATTCCATCAGTCAGTGGCAGTTCATTATGAATAATACGCAGATGTATGGCTGTGACATTCAGCTGGGCTTCAGGCTGCCTTCACTTGTTTGTTCCGTCCGATTCAAGCTGAAAATGCAGACACGCCATCCTCCACTAAAGGCCAACAGTTCACTCTTTTATGTGATGTAAATCCTAAAAATCTGCAAGCTCAACCACTCTTTTTTCGGAATATGTTTCGAAATTTACCAGAATTATGTCAAAATAAGACAGCAGCTGCGGCTCAGGACACGGTGCATGTTGTTCTCTGATCGGAGTATCCGTAGTTCAATCCCCAGGCCGGCAAGTCAGTGTGTTGAAGTGTCCTTGGGCAAGATATTGAACCCTGAATTGCCCCAGAGGGCATAGCAACAGGCTACGGCAATAAGTCAATTTGCCATAAGATTCTGCGTAGTTGTGATTTGTCCACAGGACAAAGGAAAAACTTAAATACTAGGGCCAAAATGGTTAACCCTCTACCCAACTGTTCTGATGCTCACCTGACAGCAACCTCTTAATTAAATAGACTTGGTTGGCCCATTCCTTCATGGCAAAGTGTCTCATTCATTAGAATTATGTGGTTTTCAAGTGTAAACATTGACCTTCTGCCATAGATTCTCAGTAGGATTGAGAACTGGGCTTTAAGAGGGCCACTCCAGGACCTTGATTTTGGTGTCTTTCCAAAAGTTTTGGATCCAACAGTCCGTCAAATGCATACTGATGAAAATATTTGTTATATTTGTGACAATCTTGAAATTACAGTAATAATTGCAACTGTATTTGACTACTCATTTTGGCAACACTTCTTAATGCATCAATCACATTTAGCAACACTTTTAAAATCTTCTGATCTGAGAACAACCAACCATTTCTCAAAGAGTTTTTAAGAGACTATTGCTTTTTTGTCCGAAATAAAATAAGTAAATTACTGCTTTAACTTAAAAAATCTCTTTACTGAGTATATCAGGTACACTGCAGAATCGAGCTGCAGTTACAGGAGGATGACAACTTAAGACAAAGATGGTGAAACCAGTGGTGCCAACAAGCAAAGGGCAAATAATTCTGAAAACAAATGTTAAAATGGACTGAGAACAAGGCGAGAACAAGCGCATATGTTTTGTTATGAAATCAGGAAAGTTATATTAATGAAATACTGGATGCATGTGCATGGTGCATGTGGACAGCATGGAGTGTCCATTATCCCCCAAAACAAAATGGCCGTTTGTGTATGTTTTAATCCTCTTTTCCATTTCTGCCTCAAATACTGCCTATGGCTTTCCCCTCAAACCTTGTCCTGCGCTCTAATTGGCTGTAGTTGTTGCTAACATATGTGGATATTAAGCCTGCTAGAAATCTAGTTTGAGGCAGTGAGATATCGGCGAGCCTCTCAGATTGTGTCTGCAGTGATGGGCGACTACCAATTGAACACCTAATTCGGTAAGTGAGCTCCAAACCGATTTGGAAGTAAGAATTTTGAGGAAAAAAAAAAAAAAAAAGAGGTCACTACTGCAACTAATTAAATGCTAAGGTCATCACAGAAGAAGCAACAGCAGCACCAATTTGTCAGGTCTCGTGTCAAAATTGATGGACTAAGACAGGCATTGCTGCTGGTGCAGGGTTGTTGCCCACTGGATGCCTCATTTTTGGTAAATACTCCCATCTGCTGGCCGAACCTCGCAAATGTCAAGATATTGGCAAAACTTAAAATTCTGGCATTGCTATATGTATTTCTATCCATTTCCGTGTGTGTAGATCACTCAAAAACTACGTGATCGATCCTTGTAAAATTTTACAGAGGCAGGGAATAATATTGTTATAATCTCATGATGAAAATTGGTGGAATCAGAAACAATTTATCAACAGGCAATGAAGAGTCACTGTGCAGGTGACGCTGCTAGTGGGGAGTGTTGCAACCCACCACATGCCCCATTTCATTTCTTTTCTGAAATGATGCAAATGCCCGCGCATCATCTGTGATCTGGTTATGTGGTTATATCTGCTGGAGATTGAATATTTCATGTCTTATCCAAACACACTGCACAAGCCTTTCAGTTCAGTGAACTACATTCATGTACCCTTTTGAACAGCCACTGCGCCAGTTACGTTCAATAAAAGCATTTACGAATCATTGCATTCTGTTGCCATTTTAGATGATATCCTGAGTTTATTTGGAATGTTGCTAAAGGAGGCAGGAGTGTGCCGTCCCACACCTCTAATGATCCACAGGCTGAGCTCTGGGTTCTCTGATAATGTGATTTTCCAAAGAACTGGAAAATAAATTACCTCTCATCGAGAACACAAACACCCAAACCGCACACAAACAGTCTGTGCGCCCTCTAAGAAGTAAACTGGCTCCGGGACACGGAAAACTGAGAGTTAACATTGAAGTTACCTTTTGAACCACAATTCCTGCTTCCCAGTACGGGCCTCGGGCCTCAGTTTTGTATAATCCTGTTTTGTTTGCTGGTAAACATGCTTGTGTGCGTTGTTTAAAAAAAAAAAAAACTTTACATAGCTTTGCATCAAAATCCTCAATGTGTGTCCTCGAGGCTTAACGAATGTAATAATTGCAAAGCTGATGTTTGAAAAACTTTGATCCCACATCTTTATTCATATTTAATGTTTTTCTTGGTGGTTTTTAAAGCTTTGTTTGTTGGCGCATCACCACCACACATTTGCATATGGGCTGTAAAGTCATGTCACAACTAATATTTATCCTTATATTTATATTAATTATCCATACCAAGACTCTGTGAGGGCTCTTTATGTACATAACTACTTGCCACCACTTCAACACATATCCTTACAATCACAAAGTGCTTCCCAATTAGAAAAAAAACACAACAACACACATTATAAAACCCAACAAAAGTGAAACAAACTAACATAATTAAGTGTTTGTTTGTTTTTTGTTAATTTTTAAAACATATGAGGGAAAAACATCTGTGAATGTGACTTAACCTCAAAATCTTCAGACAGCAGTATCAGAGTACAATAAGAAAGTAACGTCAATGCCAGAATTAAATTGCTTTTCAAAAAACATTCTTTGCATTATTAGCAATATACAGATTAAACATGCACAAAGAGACATTCGTACACACTTCTCTGTCTGGTGGATATGTTCCGTTTTCACCAGGTTTCATTTTATTTTGCAGGTAGAAAGACCACAAAAATGACAGAGCATGTGCAGAGTAGAGGGCAGAACATATTATATCGTTCCGTTTTATATGTTTATACGGTACACACTGAGACACATTCTTAAAAATGTCGAGACAAGAGAGTATGGCAACATTTTATTTTACCATATTGTCTTTATTCTCATGCAGACATTTGTGTCGGTGGTTCATTTCATTCACTTTGTGCTTAAAGCGCTGACAGCACAGTTGAGATCCATTTTCAGCCAAAAGACTCACGTCCAGCATGACGACGTCAAACGAGACAGAAAATCAGCACATATCGCATGTTAACACAAAAACAGGCCCGTAAAACAATATATCAGCTTGCTCACAGCCTCATAGAATACAGCGCTGCCAAAAAGTATTTGCAAACCTCCCGATTTCTTCTATTTTTGCTTATTTCACACACTTGAGTGTTTCAGGTGTTAGTGGTTCTTATTCTGACTGATTCTAATAGACAATAAAGACAACATGAGTAAACACAAAATAAAGCTTTCAGATGAGCATTCTGCTTATTGAAGGTACAGTACCTACGATACAGTACATCACCCATATGAACAAGTCATTTCCCAACTAACCTTAATAGCTGTTTGGGCCACTCTTCATGACATGGACTGAAATTATTTTTTAAATTCTTTTATAGTAATTTAAAGAATGTTTAAGTAATATACCAGAAGTACTCTTCTTTGCACGATTCTTTTTATTTCAGATGCACTTCAGGATTGTTGAGTGTGAACTGTTCACAGCATCTCAGTCAGATTCAAGTCAGGACTTTGACGAGGCCGCTTCATTCTATTTCTTTTGAGCCATTCAGAAGTGGACTTGCTTAAGGTGCTTAAGACAACAGTACAACAAAGTGATGGTCAGACATTCTCCTTCAGGATCTTCTGGTAGAGAACATCTGGTATGATGCCTTTATTGTGCAGCTTTACCCTACTTCACCTTGCCAAACCGGTTTGTATTGAAGTGACGATCAGATTGAAATGGTCGAGCGGTAATCGTGCCTTGGTGTGGCTAGTCAAATTGCATCCAATTATCAATTACATTTAGCTAACTGATTTAGACACTGATGGGACATTTTTTTTTTTTTTTTCATATACTGTTGAATAGCTTTTCCTTTAATAAATGCAATCATTATTTTAAAACTGCATCTCACGTTTACTTTATTTTTGGATAATACTAAAATTAGTTTTATGACCTGAAAATCACAATGTATTGAACCATAACCCGTTTATCATTTATAGAGCGTAGCGACAGATTCTTCCAAATATACAGCTGTCATAAAAATGCCGCTTGGAGCCTGAAGGAGATGAAAAGCCCCACAAACCTTCACCTTCACTCACAGAAGTAATTCTCTTTATCTTTATTGAACCAAGCTCATACTTAGTCATTGGATGGATTTGTTTGTCATCGTTAACCAACTTAAGTTATCTTATGTTGGTAACTTTATGACGTCCTATTCATCTTGTTTGTACTGACAAAGCTGAAGGATTGAGGAGCGGCAGGGCTGCAGCCAGGGCTTCCACAGCAAATTCCCCAAAGAGAGCTGATTTTCCACAGGCTTCACCGACCTCTTATGTTCCTCCACGGCCTCCTCGATCACAGCTAGGATGGAGTGGAAGGCTGGCTCGGTGTCGGGAGTCAGCGGAGTGGTTTCAGAGGGGTCCCTCGTCACATCAAACAACAGCGGGGGGTCATGATACGTCACGTATTCCGGCATGCAGAAGCAAACGTGTGTGTGGAAACAAGCCGTCTGATTATCTGGGTAGAAGTTTGGTGTGAAGTAAAAGACTTTCCACACTGAGCTACCTGGAGAGAAAGAAACACTAAATCAAGTCCAATTACAGCTCAACCCTCTCATTCTCTGATACATTTTAATGACTGAAGAATTGAAATGATGAGATGATACTTTGGTCATTTTCATCAATAAAGATGTCTCGATTGGCAGAGCAATAATCACACAGAACAGCAGTTGTCAGGTTTTATATTACAGCTCCGTATGGAAGTATAGAACTCTCGTCATTTCAGTGATGTATGGATCTCTGACGTTCCGAGATGTTTTTGTACATCTTCACAGTCGTGTGTCACACAGATCAACCCGAACATGACTTTTTACTTTGGGGATTTGATCTATTTTAGTGTGGAGGAGCAACTATTTAATTTGCACTACCAAAAGGCACATTGGCACTGTTGCAATAAGCCCGAGGGCAGAATCACTTGATAATGTAATAGTATCACGTTTATGGAAGAGTTTGAGGGCCACATGCAAAAATCTTATTTGAGTTCTAATTATTTTTTTTTTTTTGCTCAGGATTCTCACTTTAATCTCGGAATTCTCTATTGAGTTTTCATATGATTTAAATTGGCAAGCCGATTATAAAAGTGCCGAATCACAATATTACAATAAAAGAGAAATAAAAATGTAATATAGCAGTAAGACAAGAGGATGTGTGTGTGTGTGTGTGTTTCTTTTGTCCTTATAATAAACAAAGCCTTGTCAAGGCTCTGCTTGTTGACTCACACTTTAACCAATCGCCCCGTAGTAAATTATGTGATTGCTTTCTTGCAGCGGTTTTATTCTGTCAAACGATCAGCAGCGTGATTTGATCAAAAATGTTATTGATGTCCCATTGCTCACATGCTTCCAAGATATTTGCCTTAGAAAAACCCTGAGGCTCAGTTCCTCCTCCTCCCTCAATCACAGGTGATGGCCACCATCATCGACTGACAAATCAATTCAAAATATCGGGAGTTCAACATTGAATTGATGATTAATGAGTCTGCGACAAAATGTTTTCGTTATTTCAGGGAATTGGCTAAATGTAAACTGTAACTGTGCATCACGTTTCAGTGTCCCCTAGAAACA
>KV751358.1:3517502-3527918 GCA_001698575.1 Mola mola
CCCAGCCTACTGTTTGGGGTTGTATTTGTAAAACCTCATTAGTGTCACAAATCGTACAGCTTGTTCAGCCCTGATGAAGAGAGTAAGTTTTTGGTAGTTAACTGTAAGGTTAAAAACTTACAAAGGGTGTGCAGAGTTAATGGGGGTCTCCTCTCGGCCACGTTGATGCCACACTCTAGAGCACTTTTGGCAGTCCCCATTATACTGTGATACTGGCTGTATCGCATTATTAAGCAAAAACATGCTACAGTATGACAATATATGTGAATAACTCCAATGACTATACTGCCCAGCACTAGCTCAGAGAGTACACAACATCTATATGAAGAGATAAGCACAGTCCACAGTCCAAACAGTGCAGAGTTTCAGCTAACGTCATGCAAACCTCTCCCCCCTCTGTGTGTGTTGCCTTGAGGTGATGCAAATAAGGATGAGAGGGTTGTCTCTGCAGCCACTCGGCTCTCTGTGGGCTTTCCACAGAGGAGGAATATCAAACGGAGCTGAATGCAGATTAACAGAGGTCAACATTCATTCACAGTGTGTTACCTTGAAGCCAGACATTGTACCGCCGGTGCCTGTGGTTCCTTTATGTATCACTGTTGGCCTTGTTAATAAGCTCGTCTATGTGCTGCAAGAGGATGAGTCATTTCTCTCTCTTATAGCCGCTGACAGCTGGGTTAATCATAGCTGATTGACTTCACACCGACACAATGCGTCAAACTCAGAATCGACCGTGGAAAACAGTCACAAGCACATTCAAGAGGAACGGCGGATCTCGGCTTCAAGGGGGCAGAGTACCTTCCATCAAATTAAATTTAAAGGTCTTCACGCTCATTAAAAGTCAAGATTCATTCATTTTCAACTATCAAATACCTTTCCTTCTTCCTCCTTGAATGCTGCTGTCATGGCTACTCAATAAATAAAGAGAAGCCGCGATGATATCACAATGCACGGACCACTGATGTATTCTTTCCAGGATAACAAAAGCTGGAGCGCCGTTATGGATATTGTTGTTGTGCAGCGTCATAGCAAAACAGCATTTCTAACAAACATCTGCCACTCCGGCACAGTGGGTCACCATCTGATTTCAGTTCCTCTAACTGCACATTTCGCACGGTCCATTTCAGAGTGTCGCCTTTGATGTTTAACACATCAAAAACCCTTCTCTTTTTTTCTCTTCCAGCACGAGTCCCCTTGGCCAGGGCAAATTGGAGCGTTGGAGGGAGCGAGGAGACACTTCTGAACACTCTGAGCTCATGTCATGCAAGAGATGTTGTGGAATCTGCATCCTCTCTGGTGAACAATCATTCAAAGACGCAGGAGATGAAACGCACATTTTCCAAGGAGGTGACCCGGAAAATCACTTGTGAAATGTGAATGTGAAAACCCCAGAGGTCTGGTGACCACAAACAGAAGTCAGTGTGCACCACCGGCCGTTGAAGTTCCGTTGACGATCCTGTCTCTTCATCAGGGCTTTACTTTTCCCGCACAATTGGAATCAAGTCGCGCATGACAGAACCGACTTAATCACTTTGAGGAGACGAGAGATACACAAGGATCATAATCATTATTTAATAGTGACTAAATACCCGACAAATAGCTTCCTTTTCAGGTCTGGGCCACTTTATTCTCTCCACTAACATGTGTTGTCGGGAAATCCAGTCACTGTAACATGAGTTGAGAGGCGAAGTGGAGAGAGATCTCAGGACTGCGTTGGAGGCGGCTGATAAGTGATGTCATTGGCCGACGCCTCAGAGGCTTATGGTGTGTCGCATTTGGTCGGGGAGATTCAGAGGTGTCAGTCAGATCCTGAAGTTAAAAGTGTGATTGAATCTTGGAGGAACTGCGATAACCCTGAGCTCAATATCCAAGATGGCTGCTCAGTGCAGCAATTTGAGTAAAAGCCGTACATTATAATGTATATTAGCACTTTCAACGGTCCTCTTGTTTTTGTGCAATTAAATCGATAGATATGTTTATACCTTAAGTTGCTTTTGCATGCAAAATATTACATTTTGGATTGTTACCGGGTCAAAATGCTCATACGCTACATAATTGTGTGGTTCGGTTACAGTAACGTTAATTATATATATTCATCTTATTTTCCAAGGGACGACTTGCAGCCAAATTCCGCGAGGGCTGAAGCTGCCTGTTCCATTGGCAGCAAATCCATGAAGTCTTTTAACAAATTGTCAATACTAAGGCATTTCGTTTTATGTACCAATTCAACATAATAATACTGCGATCTGTTGTGTAAGCAGTGAAAGCATATTTCTTACCCTAATGCCAAGAAGGCAAGCTAGTAGATGTTTCGGGTGTTTTTTTCTTATTGTGGTGCTTATGATGTTTGATTCCCTTTGTTATGGGCCCACACATAAAAAAAAACATGTTATCATATGTAAATCAGTCTTAAGGTTGCTTTTATCCAAGCTAAATTTCAAAACTACAGTATACGTGTCCCCTGCCTCATGCTACATCAAAGACCAATGGGACAGGGATCGTAGGAGGTAATGGCAAACAATGCTAACAACAAAAATAATGACTTTCCTGCCTTACTACCGATTAATAACGGGAATGCGGTCAACATGGATGTCATGTACAGCGCTGATGTCTGACTTCTGATGTAAGTAGTAGCCTTCAACTTAAGCATTTAATATCAATGACCTGGATAACTTGGAACGTGCATAGTTTGTTAGCATGGAAATGTATACCAGAAGTGAGTCTTGACCCAACTTAAAATACATTTTGGTGGTAATCTGGATCAGGGTTTTTTTTTCCTTTTTTTGACATGATGATACAGTATATTTACAGAACATCACATGGGCTCAAGAGCGATTAGCATTGTTCAGCCTTGGCACACATTTCTGATCTCTAATTGGGCCTGTTCATGTATTTATTTTTTAAAACCAGGTTTTCCTGGTTTTCAGTTTCAACTTCTGCAAGTTTTTCTGCAGTTTTTTGAGGCAAGTTCCACCCTAATAGAATGTTGCTCCCCTGTACCTGAGGTCTGCTCTGAGGCCTCTGATATGGACACACACCTCCCACATCACTGACCTCCATCCGCCTGAATGTATGCATTGCTATCTTTGTGTGGCCAAACGCAAACAACATGCTGTGAGGACACTTTATGGAGACATTCAGGCCGGTTCTCACAATGCTAAAGGGCTATTTGAGGCTTAACACATGTTTTTAGTTCAGGTAAAATTTGGAGTGTTTGGGCATGCTTTGCTATCTTTTTGCAGACAAAATTACGAACCAATGTCGTGAGGACACTTTGTGGGGACATTTTGGCCAGTTTTCACAATGCTAAAGTGCTGTTTGGGAATTACGACTTGGCTTTGGTTCAGTTAAGCGTTAGGGCGTTTTATGCTCATGTCCTCACAAAGATAGAGACACACAACATGCGTGTATTTGTGTAGAACGCCACACATTTTTCATAGCACACACTGAATTCCAAGGGACATCTTTCATTCACACACCATATGAGGAATAATGGAGGTTGAATTAGAGTGCATTTCTTTGTTTTCTTGGATTTGTTTGTCCCCACAGGAATCCTTATAAATTCTCTCAGCAGACAAAGGTCAGTGTTGGAGAGCAAAAAACTTAAAAACTAGGCTGTACACATGTTGGAACTGAATTTATTTTTACTTAAAAAACATTTTTTTTACAGGGTCTCTAGAGGTTTACAAATAGGTGTGCGCACATACAGCGAGGACACATTTTAAGTTTACATCATCCAGACACAAATATACCCAAACTAATAAATACAGTACATTTATTTATACAGAATTTACAAAGTACAGGAGAGCTACAAGTCTTCTTAAATAAAAAAAAAAAATCTTATCATCAGTTGCAGGAAATCATTTTCGAGGGTTGTAAAATATGCTAAAGGTACCACTTAATGTCACTGGCATAGTTTTGTATGTTTGCATGCATCTAAAGGACTTTGTAATGGGACAGCAGGGAAATAGAGCTGGGTACGAATTCTAAAAATGTCTTGTGTAATTGTCTTCTACTAAAGCTCAATATAATGCTTAAAAACAGGTCTGAAAAAAACTGGGAAAGTATCATGGGGACGACCCTTCGGTAAATCCCATATGCTTTTTCAACCGAAGCCCTGTTTCTTTTGGTCATGGGGGGATTACTCCAGTATGGAGTACAGTCGCTAGGACCATCCAGATTGACAAGGCTACACGGTGCATCTTAATGTTTTGCCAATAACTACGCTCAAAATGTTATTGCGAATGTCAGATAACGCGGAGTAGACAAGCTTTAAAGATCCCGGAGCCCAAACACAACATTTAAAATTTAGGAAAAGTCCAGCTGATTGTGTGTCTGTCATCCAACACAAAAACTGCTGCTGGTCTTTATTTTCACTACTCCAAACAGAAGCACATTTTTTTCCCATTGCTAGTTCATGACCATGGCAGAGCTACTGAATGTGTTTTAATGAGACGCCTTTTTGTGTAAAAAAAAGTTTTAATTCTTTAGTTTGTGGCACCAGATTTTGATTCAGCGAAACCAGATTCTTGCCACAAACGCAATTGACCAATCATTAAATTCCATTCTTCTCTTTGCTCCCATTTTCCAGTTTAAACCTCCGCCAGTCCATGGCCTTCAGGCCATCAAAACAGATCTTCAGTCGTGCTGTTCACCACCACCGTGTAGGCTTAAACAGGAGGGTTTCTGTTTAAATAAATATATACGCCCAGATGAGGTCTCTTCTCAACCAAAATGTATTGGCCAAGTTCGCAGGAATGTTCAAACCCTATCCAGCCCTACAAGGAATTAAACTGGTATATCTGCTGTATGGCTGGAGCTCAGATTTATCCCTCAGCTGGGTCATTGGGAAGTGCAGCTTCTTTAACTGGTGCAAGTTGCATGAACATTTACTGCTGTTTTATGTAATGAACTGTGGCGTAAGTCCTCATGTTTGATCTTCGGTTTTTGCAGATTTATCAAACCTACGTGTCACATTAGGTGAAAATCTTTGTACTTGCAGCGAAACCACGGTTGTGTTCCATTGTCATGCCAGAAAGGAAACTAATTCACACTGTCCTTTCATTGTAAGGGAAGAGGCTTTTCTTGAGTGAAGCAGTGGAGCAGACACGTTGCTTTGCTGTGAAAATTGAGTGTAAAGGCCCGTAAAAGTTGCCAGCTTTGTGGAAATATCGAAATGCAACAAAAACAGGTCAGTACGCTGTAGATGTCGCATGGAGAGATTCTAGAAGTTTCCGGTTGTGATGATTATTTCAGAATGATGCTGCTGAGGCCGCTTTTGTCGTCAGTTGTCGCTGCTCTGTGTATTCTTGACCGCCCTGAGTTCAAAACGATTGGTTTATGTAAGCTGTCTGGGCTCACTGCCTCTCAATGATTGGTTGCTTATGGTGATGCTTCCTCAGCCGGGGTCCTGAATGAGAAGGAGACATGGTATTACTTTGTAAAAGTTGTTGTTGGCTTTCAGTTTGACAACACACTCGTCATAAAGGTAAAGGTAACTCATCAAGCGATGAGAGCAGTAATAACAAGAAATCAATTTGAGATGTGAAAACTAATCAGTTTTCAGTTTCAGCAGCAGAGGGCGCTAGCAACACCAATCTTGTCACATCCTTCACCCTTTTGGTACCTCATTTCCAGTTCGTGTTGCTGCTCTCAGTTGTTTTAGCTAATAAATCTTGTTTAATTGTAGGCTTGTTTCTAGAGTGTTTAATGGGAGGACGGCAGGCGTCAGTAGGGAAATCTATGATATATACAGTTAACAACGTGTTTAAAAGGACTGAGTTGGAGGACTGAGATGACCCATCAGATGTGATCCAATCAGATCGTTTATTCACATTTGCATAGAAATATTTTAGGTTGTGAGTTATATTAGTGAAGTCAAGTTTGATTTCAGTCTTACGGTGCTTCAGGATGCTCTGGTGGCCAGGAGTCTGGAAGGTTCGACTGGTTGCAGGACCTTCACCCTCTGCTGTGATGGCCTGGACCTCCAGCCTGTACAGACTGGCAGCGTGCAGGCCCGACAACACCACAAAAGTACTGTCCTGAAAGATAAAGAGGAGAGGATGAAAACGTATAAGACAGTTTCAAATGATCAAGGTGTGTGAAATTGTGAGGAAACGTCTGAACTGAAGGTTCTGAAAGTGTCTGTCAGCCCAGTGGACCCTGAGATTTGCCTTCAGGCAAAATACTCTCTCAGCGTCCAAGTCAATATCAGACCCAGATATGCGCTGAGCTTAACAAAACGCTGCCCAGAGGACAAATTCACCAGGAAGACACTTTCTTTTAAATTTGCAGCTGAAGTTTTTTCCATTTGAGCAATGTATTTCTTCAAAGTAGATTTGGGAGAATAAAAAAAAAAATACATATTTTCAATCTTGCACAACACCTGCTGCTCAATTTTGTATTTCCCAACCTCAGAATCTAAAAAAGCATGTAATACCGATTACAGGAAAGAGTAAAAGTATGTTTGTTTGAGTGGGTTGTCGGTGTTTCAGTGTGTGAGACTGACCGGGGGTAGGATCTGGGACTGCGAGATGAGGCTGTGGGGCAGCTTGATGTTGTTGTGCTGGTTGGTGGGGAGGACCTCAGCCCAGGTAACCTGGCAACCCATCAGCGCCTGGTCCGGAGAGAGTGGGGACACGTCCCAGCTGAAGATGGCTGTAATGTTGCCGCCCCTCACCTCGAAGGAAGCGGTCAGGTTGGCTGCCTTCACCGCCACCTTCTGATGGGACTCTGTCGAAGGAAGCCGGAGGTGAACTGGTCATTCCAGTATCATGCTAGTAAGATTATGAGCCACGTGGACAGAAAAGTGGCCAATGAGTCCCAGAACAAACTAAGAATTTTCTCAGACGCACCTTTGCGTTCGCATTTTGTCCGAGTTTATAATGGTTTATAGAATGCATATTTGATTTTGATGAGCAGTTTGCTACGATGCTCCCACCAGCAGTATTCTGACGTAGCTTCCCACAAAGACTGGAAACCAGGGAAAAAAAACCAAAATGCAGACTATTCAGCAACAACTGTTCCGTAACCAGCAGCTTCGCAGCTTCTGTCTCTGTATATCTAGCTGGTTTGTTTCAAATTATGGCTGTGAGAAACGCTCCCCTTTTTCTGGAACTTCCATCTCTTACTATATGATGATACACAGCACTGACCTACGCTTCTGAAGCCGGAGTGTGACAACAATAAAATTCACAAGTCAAGGGCAATGTGCCAGCCATAAATAAAATCACCTGGAGGTGTGTCTGTGTCACCTTTTTCCCCAGCGCAGACGATGGGTTTGGGGCTCTTGGCTTGGATGGTGGCACAGGAGGGAGTGAAGAAGCTGGTGCTCTCCGATGGCGGACGACTCTTCTTGCTGACTGGCTGCAGAAGGACTTTATACTTGCAGGAAAATAACAAGCCCCGAAGGCTCACAAAGCTTTCCTAAATCAGACGAAAAGAGGAAAATGAACGTGACAACTGACTTTCTGTTCGCTTTATGTCCTGTGGCTCCTGAAATGTATTTGCTAATGACAAAAAAAAAAAAAAGACCTATTGGTACAAATATGGTCGCTTGTGTGCATAAAAGCATGCAAATGCTCAAATTTGACATTTAGATTTACAATGACAGTGTTGTTTGAACAGGTTACCCGTGTGGTGGTCTTCTCCATGGGTCTGCTGTGGTTGTGTCCACAATACTCTGGTGCCCAGTGGATTCTGTAGTATTCAACTGAGGGATCTGTACAAACAAGAAATGATGTCTTGCGACAGGTGTGCAACATACAGTGCTTCTTTGTTTCATTTAACAATGCGGTTAGACGGTTAAAAATCTGACCAAATGTGGGATGGTTTAAATGGGTGTTGACCTTAAACAGCAGAGGGCGCTAGCACCGTTTACCTCAGCGAAGATGATAGCATCTTTAATTTGCTGAGGGAAGCTTATCGCCTCGCTTTCACTTATTGTTGCTGCTCTGTCACTTTTACAAAGAAGAGGAATTTGATAAAGAAAAAAATGAGCAAAAGAATTCTGTAACATTTACTGTTTCGCAGTTTTGACCTGAAAAATTATAAAAGGAAACTGCATTGTCATTCATAATTTGCCTTAAGTCTCATTTGGTTGAAAATTAAAAAAAACAAACAAGAAAAAAAAAAAAATGGGGAGAAAATTGCATCGTGAGGCCAGAATCGTGAAAGTGAAATCATTAAACAGCTTTAACAAAATGAAGCTTTGTGGCTGCAGGTTCATTATGGTTGGAAACTGTTATGTATTATCAGATGAAGGCACACACGAGCACGCTGCTGCCTACATACCATTGACGCTCTGCCAGTAAACGTGCACCTGCAGCTGTCCGTCCTGGTAGAATGGCGTCCCCAAATCTAAAACGCCACCTGTTGGGTTTTCTGGAGGAGCTTGAAAAGAGTAGACAGCAAAGTTAAACTTCATGAGGTGGAAATGGACCAAGTAAGAATCAGCAAACGCGGATATTCAACATAGGTGCGCATGAAAGATTCAAGCAGCAAGTTCCACAAATGAACCAACATGGAGGTGGCAGCTCCTCAAATGTGTGTGTATGGGAGGGGTAATTAAAAGAGGATTCCACTATCTTTTTTTTTTTAACCTTAGTTCTATTTCCAATCAGAAAATCAGTGCAGTGATGTCATGAGTATCCTAAATTCCCACTTCTATTTTCAGCTCAAACCAGAAGAGGCATCTCTGTGTGAACAAAATTGAATATTTAATGACCAAAACATTCCCTGTCTTGCAGATAGTGGTGTAATCTAAAGTTTCCATAGCTGCTATGGCTGCTTTGGACTGGCGCTATCGTCAAACTGACTCCCTCCATGCAGTGACTTTAATTTGAAATACTAAAACCTCTGTAAACAGATATTAAAGATTCAATTTGGAGAGCATCAACAAGAGTAAAACAGTTACTTACAGGCCAAAAATAATTAGAGGATGAAGATTTTTTTTTTTTTCCATTATGCAACATTATCCACAAAAGAGTCGAAATGTGGAGAATTTAAAGTCAAACTTTTAAGACTGTCGGCGCAGCACATCTACAAAATGCCTGGCGCAGATGAGCTAATGAGACTGTACTTCAGAATCGAACAAAGAAATCCTTTCCCTTTTAGCTCAAGGGCACGGTGTACTTATCAAGTTATCAGTCATCCAGTTGCTTGATTCTGAAAGTATTTCAACATTATTCTCAAGGTGTATAATGAAAAAAAAAAAATCTTTTCCTCTCTTTCGTACAAAAACTCTCTGTCACCTGCAAAATGTGCATCGAACACTGATATCATTTTTCAGAGTTTCAGGGCTCTAGCATGAATAACGACCTGCTGCTTGTCTTCCGTAAGCTTACCAGGCGAAAAACGCAAAACACCAAAGAGTCTTCTTGGTCTTCACTTCTGTGAAGTATGAAGACGTACCGTGCTGAGTGCTGAAGTGGATGATGGCTCGGGGGCCTTTGAGCTGAGTTTGCCCCCAGTAGGACACAGCCTGGACCTCTACGCTGTAGCTCCTGTTGGACCGCATGCTGTCCAGCTCCACCTGGCTCTGCACGCACGCGCCGTGATTTGACGTAATAGAAAAGGACAGCATGAGAGTCAACTCGTCTGTTTTCATAAAAACAAAAAAAAAGAATCTCGCTCCTGTGTAGTTCTGCCTCCAAGCCCGAGCAGCAGCAGCAGCAGGGCTGTGAACTCTTTCTTTGCTGCAAGAATTTAGCCTCATGGACAAATTAACATTTTGTTGTCAGAGGTTAAACACCAAGGTCACTGTAAAGCATAACATGCTTGGCCCTAATCGTGACAAAAGAGTCAAATAGGATAAAATAATGTAGTGATGTCATTTTATATCCAATAAGGTCAACTTTACTCTGAAATCACAATGTTTTGCAAAAGCACTTTTCAGGTTCAGAAGGGCAGAATGAATATTGGAATTATTGGACTGTGTATAGATTTTCTTTGGCACTTGGTTAAAGGATGTGTGAAGCATCCATATTTCAGAATTTCTAGCTTCTTCATATTTTAATAAAATCAGTTCTACTAGCCAGAAATACTATCATTTATTTTTGTTTTTTTTATCAGTGAACTGACTGATTCACTACAATCACATAGTTCATTTTATCAATTCTCTTCCAAGTCTTCAAAGTTTTTTTTAGCAGCAGGGCAGAGATGGTTATGAACTGTAACATGAGTGCCGTAAAACTATAAGGTTGAAACTTTCATTGCTGGCCTCTCACATTTGACTTTTCTCACGGCTTTTCCTAAAGCATTAAAATAGCAGCCAGTCACGCTAAAGGCCACGTGTCACTCTGAGCTCAACTACAGTTCTCACGCCTGCCACTGTTCCTTGACGTCAGGCCTCAAATCCTGCAAGAGGCATCAAGAAGAATTATGGCAACCTACGAAGATCTGTCCCTCTTTAATCTT
>KV751358.1:3528000-3544864 GCA_001698575.1 Mola mola
ACAAAGCTTCACAAAAGATGATTAAAATAGTTACAAACACTTCTAATTGCGTTTTTTAAATATCGTACTTATGACAGATGCATTTCTTCTGCAGGACCCACGAGTCTCAAAGATCATTGGTTTATGTCAATAAATTTGACTTCTTGCATGTTGAAAAACCTTAATTGTTTCATTTGGGAAAAAAAATACAGCATATTATGCTTTCTTAAATATAATAATAATAAAAAAATCATTCCTTTTGTGGCCTTTAAAGGGCTTGGATGTATTTCTACACCTTTGCCTCATGTAGGTTATGCTAACGTTACCTGCACTGCCATCTTCCTTCTATTAAACTAGTCTACTATACACTGCACAGTGGCAACTTCTAACATCGGACTATTTCAGCCATACATGTTCGAACCAGACACAAATTCCCATGAAAAGGAGGAAGAGCTACTTGAAGAACTACTTGTACATATATATTTTGTACTTTTATTTTTATTTTATACTTTTATACCTTATAGTGTTGAATGTCCACTGGTCCTGTACCAGAACAAGTTTACTGTAGAATTTGCAATGGAATCTTATTTACAACCATGTCATATTCTGTGTGTTTTATTTGGCACATTGTTTGACTTGCTTTGCCAAGAGAATATAAAGTGAAAAGCTTGAAGAAAATATTCTTACTTGCATTCCTTGACTTGTTACAGAATATAGTTTAAGCCGGAAGGATCTTTATATGCCTTTGTACTGTCTACAGGACCTGCAGTACATGTGTTGGTACTGTAGACAGGGTGAGATGAATGCTAGCTGTAACATTCAGCACGTCAGTCATGTCGGTCCTTACCTCTCTGACTGTCTTCCTCCTCTTGGTCAGGGACGACTCCGACGGCTGTCCGACTGCGGTCCAGCTCCAGCTGACCTTGTAGTGGTGGACAGGAACATCCAGGTCAGCGGGCACGCTCCACTGGAGCCTGGCAGACACGTCCCGGCCGGGGCCGAAGCTCATGTTGGCCACTCTCAGCTCAGAGGGAGCTGGAGGACTGGGGGGATCTGAGGACGAAGGGATAATATTACTTTTCAGTCACAGTAATAATAATTAAATGTATGATAAATTATGTACACTATGCAGTATATGCCAGTAGATTCAATGGCTGTCTACATACTATAACTGAATTCAGTTTACATGCTATACATACTCATGCTGTTTGCATATCGATGATGCCAAAACGGCAAAACCACCGTTGCGCCGTAAATAACATTTTCCCAAGTTCTTGTCAACAACATAAAGAGAAACCTAGTGGATTAGTTTATCCCTGTAGCAACAGGATCCAGGTGCTAAACTGGCCTGCCAGCAGTCCCAACTTGCCGCTCTTTGAGAACGGGCACTATGAGACGTAAAGTACAGAAAAGGACAAAGGAGACCCGAAACTACATCAAGCAAGGATGGGAAAATTTACAGCAGTTGCCATCCTCAGTTCTTGACTTTTGTGAAACATGTGCTGGCATCAACATCTAGTAGTTCAGTCTCCAAACAAGATGAAATCTCTAATTTTTATCAATATTTGATATATCGTCTTTGTACTATTTTCAGTGTAATATGGAGTTCAGTGTCATGCAAATCACCACATTCTGTTTCTGTTTATTTCCCCCTTTTTTTTTTAAAGCTTATCTGTCATTTTGTTGTATTAAAGGTAACTTGTCTAAATAATCACTTTGCACCACGAGTAGTTTTTTTTTCTACTGTATTTTTCTACCAGTTGGAATTTTCTGTCAGTACGATCTCTGTTTGAAAGCGTTGCTCGCTTCTGACCTCTTTTGGTGTGGATGTGTTTGCTGGGCGTGGTGAAACCTCTGCTCCCGCGGGTGTTGACGGCCGACACTCGGAACTGGTACCAGCGGCCTGGGCGGATATCGGAGAGCCGGGCTCCCTGCTCAGTGGTCTGTGCAAATGGAACAAACGACATGGATTCACAGCCCAAGAGTGACTTTCAGCTAGGTCATGTTATAGTAGGACTACGTTAGGCTCTTAATAGTTTGATGGCTGAAAACTCAGGTCATCACTGTGGTCTGAGAACTCAGAAGGCATAAATAACAAGTGGCATATTCAAATTCTGGGTACAGTGAACTCACCTGTGCCACCACCTGCCAGGGGGTGGCAGCGTCCTCGCTGGGCTGGATGCCGAAGTTCCACCTGCTCTGCAGGACGTAGATGACGGGCTCGGCGGAGATGTTGAAGCGAGAGGACCAGCGCACCTCCAGCTGGCCAGAGGGGAGCTCCTCAAAGCTCAGCTCCTTCCTGGGCTTCAGAGGAGCACCTGGGAGACCAACATTATCCTGTTAGCAACACAGGAAACACATCCCAAAAGCGAAACGGAGCTAGAATAATGGCATCATGGCTGTATGAGGAAGTAGTCTGAAAAAATGTCTTTTGCATCTCCTCTTCATCTCACTGTACAAAAATGAAGCCAAAATATCTTTGGCATCTTGCATTATAATGATACTATTAAGGAAGGACTCCGTGAAAAGACAGAATCCATGTTTAAAATGATTTTCCTCATATATTCAGACTTTTGACTCTGGCTGGTGTCCGACAGGATGTTGAGAGGAAAGAGTTTATCAGGGTGTTTTGGCTTCATTTATTGGACAGCTCTCATGTCGTCCATCTTTAGAAATTCAATGATCCAGACTCAAAATACATGTAGTGACTGACTGTGGTCCCATGGCGCAACAACGATCAATACATAAAACAAACAATAATAATAGGATAATAGGAAATGAATGCCTCCTCTGACCACTGTTATGCTGGCGCAGAGGCATAATAGTTGTAAAGTATAAAGTAAATCAATTCTTTTCATACATACACCTTATATGAGTTGGTATGGAATTAATTTAACCTCTACACACTCAATGACTGCTAATTGCAAAAAAAAAAAAAAAGTACATAAAAAGGTCAATATCAGCCTGGCAAATGAGTAAACTGATGCATTTTGAGAACTATTGCGACTGGAATTATTCATTTCGTAGAAACCACCATCTAATGTAATTCTCAGCAAATAGGTACCAGCGGAGAGGACACAGAGTCCTCGGTCAGGTCAGCTCACGTCCCCCAGAGCTACGGGGATTTACAGCCTCACTTAGTGCCCCCTAGGGAAAGGCAAAATGAGTTTCCGCACATCATTCCCCTCCTGTCGCATGTGTTAACGTACTGCTGCGAGCTCACTGGATCCGTTTTCCTCAGCTCCCTTTGATCGCTCCTCTGACAATGGAGGCCTAAGTAGGGCGAGCGCCATCCGACACACAACGGCACAGACACAGTCTGTTCGTTAGCGAGAGATTTTCCACCTGGAGTTACCTCATTTGTCTGAGGAAAGAACTGAGGGGAGGAAGGGAGGACATCTTTTTCTAGGTTGATGAAAAGTTTATGACGGTTTCTGTAAGTCACAGCAACAAATGCTCAATGGTAATAATAGAATTCCTTTTTTAATTTTGCTCATCAGAAGTTTTTAGCCAGATCTGAAATTTTAATTTCATAATGTGAAATTAAATAATGTTTTCGCCTTCATGGATTTGTACAGTATGACTGTTATCAACTTTACTCCAAAAGTTGTGAATGGATTTGGATGAATTTGGCCATTTGTTTTGGGTTGACTAACTTTTGATAGTAAATCGGCTCTAGATCTTCCGCAGGATGCAGGATCTGGGACAGCGGTCTGTGTTTGCTGGTCGGAAAATGCCTGATCCCTGAATGTCTGAGGTTATGTTACGGTCACGTCATGAATTTATACAGTAAAAATCTCACATATTGCACCTTGCAGCGTGAAAGGCAAAATTTTACATGGCACAGATCTGAACCCTGGCTCATGCTCACGGACAGGAAGAAGTATAGGAAACAATGAAGAAGCCCGGCGCAGTGGCATAGATGTTCAGTACAGTGCAGAATGACGAAGACACACCGGCGGACAATATGAAATGGAAACTATGGGGTATAGATCACATCCTACAGCCAAGTACAACAACAAATCAGCCTTTAAAAGGTATGGAGCTTGGTTGTGCCTGCTTTGCAGTTGGCTCCACTCACCCTTGTTGGGGTCTCTGGGAGCCTGGCAGGTGTGGCCACAGCCATTCGAGCAGCATTTCTTCTGAGCGGGGCACTCTCGGTCGTGATCGCAGCTCTCAACGCAGGCCGCCGCAAAGCCGCTGGCCCTCTCCGGAGGCGGACAGGTGCCCTGCTTCACCGCCAGCACGGACTGAATGAACTCGCAGCTGGTCGCACACTCCCAGTGCTTGTTGGGAAACACACATTATATCTTTAACAGTTTCAGGGATTTTAACGTAGATAAGTTCTTTGGCATATTGATTCGGCAAACAAACAAACAGCTGAAACCGCAGAATGAAAGATGTTAAGGACGCCAGACCAAAAGATGAGGGAAGGAATATCCCAATCTAATCCGAAGTAAACAATTCAAGTTGTACATTTTGAAAATGTATTTATCTATTTAAAGTACTTGATAAAAATTGGGAAAAAAAAAAGAATTTGTTTTTGATTTGGCTTTTATCCATAAATCTGAACTAGTAACAACAGGAAAACTGAAATTGTAATTGGCGATGTGGAGTCTAACCAGCAAAACTCCCACATTTCAATAACACTGTATTATTCTCGAAAACTATTACGACGTTTCTTGTTGAATCTGCAAAACTGTGTTTACTATGGAAAAAAAACTCATATGTGGTTCCCATTTTCCTTAAGGTCAGTGACTGCGTCAGCAGTGTTATGTTTGAGGTGAGGAGCTTGTCTCGGGTTATGGTTATGAAGTACAGTAGCCTGCGTGGAGCAGGAGAGCAAAGAGCAGCAAAAGCAACATCTAGTAGCTTTGTTATTGTGGAACACTATGATATTGAAGTGCTTGAGAAGGACCTGTGGCCCTCTAGTCCAGCTTTGTCACCGTTTCGAGTCCTTAAAATCCCAGTCCGAGGACAAAGACAGCAGAGTCTGCCGTTGCATTGTAGCGTACCTCACACAGCTCTCTGCAGTTTCTTTTCCTCTCCGTCTCCCAGGAGTCCTTGCAGGGCTCCAGGCACTGTGGGTGTGAGAGCAGCGATGGAGATGATATAAATACATGATGAGACGAGTCTTCCTCTCTATAGCGAGATCATAAGAGAAACATGACCTGGGGAACAGTGCAGGTTGTGACTTCATTCTGTTAATGATATCAAAAAAACGCCGTCTCAAAGCCTTTTCCTCACCGTCATGTGAGGGAGTGATGGCATTATAGGATCCCTCTATTTTAAAGCGTGATTTTATTTTCATTTTGCCATAAACAAAACAAAACAAAACGCGGTTTTAAACTGTTGAAATATGTTAACACTACCCATGTTTGTCAACCAATGTATGCAGTGTAACATGACCTCTGTGTGCTCGCTGGTAGACAGTAGAGTACAGCCCTGCACATGAACTCTGGCCTCCTGAGGAAGAAAACTGCACTTTTTAACAGAGAGCACTCACTTTCTATTACTTCCCTAAGCAAATGTACCATCTCTTGCACCGGAATAAAATTTTGACGGGGAACATGCTCAAAGTTGTAATCACATACACGTTTGTTAAAAGCAAAATCGCACTTTCCAAAAAAACATTGAAGTAGTTGTCAGTCAGAAGACATTGCTGTCTTTCATTGTTAGCTGCATTATTGAGAGCAAATCAGAAACTGTACATGTCATCCTAAATGGCACATTTAAAAAAGCCTTTAAACGCTGTCCCGCGTCCTTGAGACGTTTCTGGAGCGTGTCACCTATTAACAGGGTCTCCCGCTGCACCTTAAAGCTGAATCCTGTGCCAGTAAGCATCGGCAGCCCCCGCGAGCGAGTGTATACCGACTGTAATTTCATGCTGTAGTGAGAAACAGTGGGGAGGAGAGCAATGTACAGCAGCATCACAAGGGCGGACAACTTTCTGTGAATGTTAGAGAAGCACTGCAAACTCTGAGCAATCCACCGTTGACTGAGGCCGGTAGGGAAAATGTGTCAGCACTTCGGATATGTGGTGTCCTACAGGGTGAAGAAAATAGGTTCCTTTGGACTTAATGCAATCTCAGGGTATAAAAAGCCATTTCTGCCACTTTCGTCGGGCACCATGTCGGCATTTTCAGATGTGGTAGCTTCAGTTACACTTTTTTTTTTTTTATTCAATGCCACTTTAGGCCCTAGGAAGTTACTTCACCTTTATATGCACTTCAGCTCTGATATGCAATCACCACAGGTATGCCATTTTCTTTATCCATGCAGAGCTGCTTTTTTTTTTTTGTTAGGTTATTGGGCATATTAGTGAATGGTGTGGGAAATGGACTTTCATACACGGGTGGAAGCGCAGTATCATCGAAGTTGGGAGTTAACAAACCACTCAGGACACTTCGACCCACTCTACTTACTGAGCCATGGCCTAAAGTACTAACCTTTACCCTGAAAAGGGTGTATCTTTAATAATAATGAATAAAAAGCTATAGAATGAAACAAGAAACACAAGCAGTCAGTTAATTGGATCGATTGATAACATACGACCGAGTACGAACAATTTTCTTTCTTGCTTTGACTTAGACACGCTCTGCTTCCTGCTGCTGTGCATAAACACCTTTTCCGTGGAATCAGAGATTATTTGCAGAATTTCAGGTGCGATCGCTTTGAGTTTGATGGGATAAACTGTTAGCCCGTCTACAAGCTGCCTATATTTCCCATGAGCCCTGCAACTGATCTCAGCCAAGCGATCAACGTGAAGCGCACCACGGACAGTGTGTCAGGACATGTGCCTTTGCACAGTGAGGGTTTGTAAAATGTACACAATCCAACATTGAAGTTCTTTCTACTTTTGTTAATACAAATTGTCCTAATTCAAGGTTCAAACACAGAACTCCCCCTTTCATGATGCGCTGATGTTTGGGGATCCTGTGGAGACTTTTCCTCGGGGGAAACTTGCTATTGTCTGGGGCTATCTGAGCATACGATTCATCGGTTCCGCAGCAATACCTTTCTTATATTAGATCCCAAACACATGCTTGATTATATTCGTTCATTACTCTTATTATCGTTATTATTTTCACAGTCACATGGTTTAAAATATTGCTCTCCATCAGCCACAGAGGTACACAGCTCATCCTGCTGTGTAATGAAGACGCCGTGAAGCATGGCTGATAGCCTTGTGCCAGGCCTGCCATCTCCCATCTTCCCTTCCCGACGTCCACAGAACTCATCCTCTAATCCAGACTGACGTTCCCATCCTCGCGCCATTCCCACCGTCACCTCAGCGTCAGTTAGTTTTCCGCCCCATTTCAAGCTTAAATCAAGCATTCCATTCCACTATCCCACAAATAAAGCTGACTGGGGGGAGCTTTACGATGTGGGTGAGAGTGATTCGAGAAAGCACCTTAGACTCGGCTGTTCTGAGGGTCAACAGATACGTACAGATACAGATTGTTTTTCTCTTTTTCTCCTGGCTGCAAAATTTAACACCGAATTGGAATTGGTTTGCGATTCGAGCTTTTCTTTTAGGGTCACAGAATACGACTTGTGTGGATTTGGCTGCAGTGTAAAGCAGCGTGTGTGCCCACGTGTGCGTTTCGGCAATTTGTGCATGACCGACCAGAGATAATGGAGCGAAGAATTTCTCTGAGGACCGTGCAAACTGCCGTTCTTTCGGCGCTCGACACCGTTTGATTGGCTGCCCAGACAAACCCCTCGGAGACCTGATGGGCCCTGTGCTTGTCTCTGGCGTCCCGTTACGACAACTCGTACTGTCTTTGAAAGCGTTCCGGGCCTTTAAACATCCACAAACAGGACTTCAGATTCCCCCTTAAGGAACAAACTGCAAGCAAATTGTTTCACAAGTACTTTTATTGGAGTGAAATTGTGAGCAGGGAGGAGGAGTGAAAGACACGGGTGTCTGGCGCTCAGTTAAACATCACAACAAGGATGCAAGGAGTATTGAAGTCCACTAATGACTGCATAGTGCTTCCGAAAGAGGGTCGTTACAACAGGCTCAATGCCAATTGTCTAAGATAGGAACTAAGACACCAGTGTCAGTAGACACACACAATGTCCCTCCATGCCTCCGATGCTACAGTAGTTCCATCTTAAGCTCTTTTTAAGGAGCTGAACTGAACTGGACTGTGTGGGAGCGTGTCACTAAGCAACTCTGGCACTTGCGAATGGCTGCCTGCCTGGAGGAGATAGTGACAGAAGGATTAACAAGCACTCATTACTACAAGGGTTTGTGAGGTTGACAAGGGGCCAAATGGTCACAAGACAAATTGATGGCAACAAGCTCTTCGCTGAACCTCTCTCAAAATCAGAGCTTGACGGGGATGTGTCCGAGTTGAGATTCCAGGATTGCTGAAAGTTTCACGTCTCGAATGAGGCATCAGAGCAGCAGCAAATCTGCTTGCCTCCACCTACACCTGCTTTGTTTTCAGGAGGCAGATCACAAGGAAAGAAAATGAAGAAATCGGCGCTTAATTACTTTCTTGTATCAATGATAAAAAGGGGCTATCTGAGCATACGATTCATCGGTTCCGCAGCAATACCTTTCTTATATTAGATCCCAAACACATGCTTGATTATATTCGTTCATTACTCTTATTATCGTTATTATTTTCACAGTCACATGGTTTAAAATATTGCTCTCCATCAGCCACAGAGGTACACAGCTCATCCTGCTGTGTAATGAAGACGCCGTGAAGCATGGCTGATAGCCTTGTGCCAGGCCTGCCATCTCCCATCTACCCTTCCCGACGTCCACAGAACTCATCCTCTAATCCAGACTGACGTTCCCATCCTCGCGCCATTCCCACCGTCACCTCAGCGTCAGTTAGTTTTCCGCCCCATTTCAAGCTTAAATCAAGCATTCCATTCCACTATCCCACAAATAAAGCTGACTGGGGGGAGCTTTACGATGTGGGTGAGAGTGATTCGAGAAAGCACCTTAGACTCGGCTGTTCTGAGGGTCAACAGATACGTACAGATACAGATTGTTTTTCTCTTTTTCTCCTGGCTGCAAAATTTAACACCGAATTGGAATTGGTTTGCGATTCGAGCTTTTCTTTTAGGGTCACAGAATACGACTTGTGTGGATTTGGCTGCAGTGTAAAGCAGCGTGTGTGCCCACGTGTGCGTTTCGGCAATTTGTGCATGACCGACCAGAGATAATGGAGCGAAGAATTTCTCTGAGGACCGTGCAAACTGCCGTTCTTTCGGCGCTCGACACCGTTTGATTGGCTGCCCAGACAAACCCCTCGGAGACCTGATGGGCCCTGTGCTTGTCTCTGGCGTCCCGTTACGACAACTCGTACTGTCTTTGAAAGCGTTCCGGGCCTTTAAACATCCACAAACAGGACTTCAGATTCCCCCTTAAGGAACAAACTGCAAGCAAATTGTTTCACAAGTACTTTTATTGGAGTGAAATTGTGAGCAGGGAGGAGGAGTGAAAGACACGGGTGTCTGGCGCTCAGTTAAACATCACAACAAGGATGCAAGGAGTATTGAAGTCCACTAATGACTGCATAGTGCTTCCGAAAGAGGGTCGTTACAACAGGCTCAATGCCAATTGTCTAAGATAGGAACTAAGACACCAGTGTCAGTAGACACACACAATGTCCCTCCATGCCTCCGATGCTACAGTAGTTCCATCTTAAGCTCTTTTTAAGGAGCTGAACTGAACTGGACTGTGTGGGAGCGTGTCACTAAGCAACTCTGGCACTTGCGAATGGCTGCCTGCCTGGAGGAGATAGTGACAGAAGGATTAACAAGCACTCATTACTACAAGGGTTTGTGAGGTTGACAAGGGGCCAAATGGTCACAAGACAAATTGATGGCAACAAGCTCTTCGCTGAACCTCTCTCAAAATCAGAGCTTGACGGGGATGTGTCCGAGTTGAGATTCCAGGATTGCTGAAAGTTTCACGTCTCGAATGAGGCATCAGAGCAGCAGCAAATCTGCTTGCCTCCACCTACACCTGCTTTGTTTTCAGGAGGCAGATCACAAGGAAAGAAAATGAAGAAATCGGCGCTTAATTACTTTCTTGTATCAATGATAAAAACGCTTTTTACCAGCTGATATCATAATAAAGGAATAAAAGTTGCTCGAAAAGCAACAGTGACCATTTTTGACACACAAAATGCAGGGTTGTAAGTTCATTACAGGGCTGACATATTGAGACTAACAACCATACATACTCATCGATTTACCTAACCTGACTGTGTTTGGACTGCTGGAGGAAGCCGGAGCACCTGGATCGAACCTCTCCAGCGTTGAGGAGAGCATGAAAATGCCACACAGAAAGGCCATGTCCCTGCTGGAAATCGAACCCAAGACCCTTTATAAAATTGCAAAAGGCGATGGCTTATATTCTTTTCTTGTGTTCCTGACAACATCACATTTTCTGTGAGTTCTTTTCTTTGAGACTTGAAACATTCAATAATGTGAAAAATTCCAGTAGGGATAAGCCACTGCACCGCCGTGCCACCCGTGGCAACAATAATAATAATGTTCTATCTAATATGAACATGAAAAACTTATTTTGTACCAAACATGGCGAGCAAGGCAATATTTGCATTTGATTTTGTATACGATTTTGGGAAAACTGTTTTAGTACCCACATAATACAAACACTGCCATATGCTTAAAGAATAGAGATTTACCACCGTGTGGAGGAGGTACAGTCTTCTTTCTCTAACACTGAGAAGCTATTCATGAAAAATCAAGACTACTGTTTCTGGGAATTGAGGCAGTTTCACTAAGCCTCAAATTGTGGTACTCATGGGTATATATTCTTACTACTAAACCAATATTCTGGTGTGTTTACGTCTTAGAGAGACACACAATTGTCTTGATATATGAGATATGGCAGATTGATGTGAACAAAGAGGGACCATTTATTGGACTTTTTCAGGGGCCCAGCCATCTCTGTGGCCAGACCTACCTGGCAACCGCGGTTTTATCACTGGAACAGCCGAACTCTAAGATGAAACCCATTCATTGAAAAGTAGTAGTGTCTATACTAGCAGTAGTGTCCTCTGAACTGTAGTCTGCATGTATGGGGTGGGTGCACCATTACCAGATATAGCCCTCCAGCCCCCATACATTAAGCTATGAGGGGCAGGAGGTTCCCGAAACAAGTATCCCTGCCTGAGGACAAAAGCCCAATAAACTTAACAGCATCTGTCAAACACAGTAAAACCACGTTTTTGCAAGCCCTAATGTGTAATCCAATCCAAACCACTGTTTGACACTAGAAAGAGATCAACACTTATAAAAGTACTTTATGTGCAACCAGTCACGAGAACTGAAACCAGGACGGTCAGCTGTAATGCCGCCTAACGAACCATCCGATACGCAAAACCAACGATGGGTCTGAACAAAAACCAACTGCGGCCCTGACGTAGTCGAGCTGCAGCTTCCGCTATTAAAAGTGGCCTTTGATCAAGAAGCTGCAGACAAGATGAAAGAGCTTTGGATCCAGTGGCGACACTTCAGAGCACACCTGTCAATACAGAACAGCTCTGACATCTGCATTTAAACCTCTGTCACTGTGCACGGAGGACCGGGCTCCCCTGGAGTAAATTGCACACAGTATTTTACAGGAACACATTGATTTCGCATCTCATTCGTAGCCTCTCGTTTTATATTTAACCGCTATTAAAATAGCAGCGTAATTTGAAGGTCTCTCCAAACTGAAAGCCGCTAACAGCGAACACTGTACACGAACAAGCACGCTCTCTTAGACTTGGAGTAACTCAGCAACGGATTTCTTCTTTCGATTTCAGAGTGTTAAAAGCAGCAGCACAGGGTTAGATGAGGAATTTTATCTCAGCAGCTTATGTGGTCAAGAAACTACAACAAATATTTCTCTGTAGACGCAGTCTACGTGAAACTGATTATGGGCACAATCTTAGGCGTATTATACGTATTGCTGAACAAATTATTATCTATAAGTGACCATGGTATCTGATGAGATAAACTTCATGAATCCTTTCGGGAGGTCCCCTCCAGGAAGTTAAAGTGAAAACTATTGACCCTGACGTGATTTGAACACGCAACCTTCTGATCTGGAGTCAGACGCGCTACCGTTGCGCCACAAGGTCAGTATGTAAAATGAAAATGGCATTTACTACACGTGCAGTACCAGTAGGTATATATATTCCACAACAGCATTAAAATGTGTCCAGAACAGAAAGGAAATGTTCCTGTGGCCAAAGATGCAGTTTTCATCGTCTACCTACAGACAATGAGAACGCCGACTCCGACTGTTGGTGACAGGAAGTTGCACCCATAATTCACACAAGGTGTTATAGGAGCTGGGACTAAGGTCAAAGCAGGTGGTATCAATAAAATAACTTAAGGTTCTGTCCTAGTTAGCGCATTTGAGCAGCAACCTGACTCTGTTTGACCCAAATGGGACCAAACATGAATTAGCATCGCTGGGAACACCTGCGTTCATAGGATCACGGTTTTGATCAAACTTCAGTCATCAACACTCACTGGTAAAAAAAAAAAAGCATTGCAATGTAGATTGCGTCTGAGGCCATTAATCTCACTTTAAAGCTCTTAATACATGTCATGACAATTATCCATTGCTATGCCTGCATAGCTTCCAAATCCAGAGGCTGCTAAGGCAAGTCAATATCTCCATTTCTCAGCAAGAAGACTATACCTCATGTTAGCTGTCAAATATCTAACAAAAAGATTAAACGGTTGCATTTAGGATGAGAAATAAAATTATTTAAGTGCAATTACATGAAGGGTTCATGATATGCACATTGTAAGGGGAGCTTGCCAAGTGTATAATCCATTTATTTTTATCCGTGTCTTCCATAAGCATCGATGAGAAACTGCTGTGAGCTCATCAGAGAAGTGTGGTGATGAATGGTGGAGCTGGGAAATGGGCAATAACCACGATAGTACGCCGGCGCACATCATCATGCTCGCGTTGACACGCAGACACACACTTGCCCTGGTTTGCACTTGGAGTGATTTATTACCGGCCAAACACGCACACATGTAAGGGCTCACGCGTCTCTGCCAACGGGTACACGTACACACACACACACACACACACACACACACACAAGGTCGAGTGATTTATTATGCAGGGAGACACTCGCAGCCCCAATGCGAGTTCCTAAAGTTTTCCAACATATATTTTAATTTTCTGTATGTTTTAATATTGTTATATAAGAAAAACAAGGTGACACTTGATTTCACTACGAACACATCGTAAAATAAAAGAGGGAAAAAAAGCATTATTATGAAATAACATTGAAATCCCTTTAAAACGCCATTATGCAGAGGCAAAGACTGGTGACGACGGCCCCTGGCCACTGGTTGTCATGGCAACCCCAGCACTGCTGATAAATCATAGCAAACAGCAGTTGTGGATAATGACACCTGAGGCGATTAAATGCAAACTCTTGGTGCACGTCATGGCTTTGGCTATGTTGGTCTGTGTCCATGGCCTTCTGCCTCTATGATAGCAGAACAAAAATCTCAAGTTTGAGTTTTAATATTCGGCAGTGGAACAATTGTGATTGATAATGACCTGTACATACATGAAGGTCGAGTGATTTATTATGCAGGGAGACACTCGCAGCCCCAATGCGAGTTCCTAAAGTTTTCCAACATATATTTTAATTTTCTGTATGTTTTAATATTGTTATATAAGAAAAACAAGGTGACACTTGATTTCACTACGAACACATCGTAAAATAAAAGAGGGAAAAAAAGCATTATTATGAAATAACATTGAAATCCCTTTAAAACGCCATTATGCAGAGGCAAAGACTGGTGACGACGGCCCCTGGCCACTGGTTGTCATGGCAACCCCAGCACTGCTGATAAATCATAGCAAACAGCAGTTGTGGATAATGACACCTGAGGCGATTAAATGCAAACTCTTGGTGCACGTCATGGCTTTGGCTATGTTGGTCTGTGTCCACGGCCTTCTGCCTCTATGATAGCAGAACAAAAATCTCAAGTTTGAGTTTTAATATTCGGCAGTGGAACAATTGTGATTGATAATGACACAAGGCCTTATAATTCTGATGATACTGACATGTTCACTGATGCAAATATTCATTTTCGAGGAATAAACTGGCTGTTTGTGCGAACTGAGAAATGAACTTACTGTCTTGCACTTAAAGGAATTAAAGGAATTATATAAAAAAAAAAAAATCTTATTTTGAATATGCAGTTTATGGATTTTTATCTAATATCTTCGTCTGTTTACTTTGCCAGGAGAGTTAATTGATTACATTTTAGCAGCAGCAGTAGACAGTTATCATAGTTTAAGCACAGGGAGTTAATATATCTATATGGGGGTGTCTGCCTGAACAGAGCTTTAAGTCTAGCAATGCCGGAACCTACAAGTGGGCCTAAATGCACTATAGAATTAATGCATAATGTATTCTGCATGAGATCGAACAGCAGAAGAATCAAAAGGAACAAGGAGTTACTGGTACCAACCTTTGCACACTGTTTATCACTCTGGCACCAGCCCAAGGATCCATTGTTCTAAGGAGAAAACGAGGGAGACAACGAGAGAAGCACAAATTAACAAGTGGGCCTGGGTGAATTAAGTGCATAGGAATAGCCTACATTTTAATGCCTTAATTATGGGCTACAGTGGTGCCACAGCTCAGAGGCAGTGGGTATAATTACAGTTTGTCAAAAGCGTCACCGAGTTCACACATTTGTATACCAACACTTTTATTTATCTTTATAAAGACAAATGGCTGTTTTTCCTCCGCTTTGTGGGACTCGATGTCCTGCCATGAGCCTGAGGCCGTTTGCTGAAAAAATAATGAGGGCACATCCGGGATCAGTTGTCGGGCCACATTAGCCAGTGGCGCAAAAAGATTAGTGTGTTCCAAAGTGAATTGAGAGGCAAACTAGTATTATCTCTCCCATTTTCTCAGCTTTTGGATTTGTCAAGGTGTCAAAGGTGTCAACACAATACAATGTATTCCCAAACTAACACGGATAAAAGGGAAATTATTGTAAACCGCGCCATCTATAAAGAAATAGCTCAGGGGATGTTTACAGTTGGCGCAGCAGGGCAGCGAACGTGCGATTGGGTCAAAATGAACAAGAGCATGTGTTCATGTAAATGCAGGAACGTGCAGATAACAGCAGCTCCCGCGCACGTTAAATCGCAGTATTTGGACGACGCAGGAGCTGACATACAGACAATTCTTCGCAACTCTCGATTAAGTTCAGTGATAAGATTTTTGAACATAGTTTCTATCTTTACATGGGCTCTGTATGTCAGTATGATAACTTTTCATCCCCCCGCAGATCAAAGCCGCCTTCAGCGGTGATTTTATCTTTTACAGCTCACTAACGTTCCTCTTAGCAACGTTTACTTGATGTTGAAGCCTCTGAATGTGTTCCAGGCCATCCTTGTAAAGTTAATTATTGTAGCAGCCTTTGTGTGAGTTTGACTCATAAACAAGGCACTAGTTTTTGTTTGGGAGTTTTAGACAGGTTTAATCCTGTTTGGGTTTTTTTTTTTAATACTTTCTGCACTACATGGAGACCATCCAATTAAAACGATCTTAAACACATTTGCATTTGCTCATTTCTGAGAGCACGTGGCTTTAGCACATTGACTTTTGCTCCGTCAATGAAATAACTAGAGCACAGCTGATGGAGAGAGCAGAGGTGAATACTTCACTGTGGGGTTGGGTGTAAGTAGAGTGAAGGGTGCTCTTTCTGAACTTCCTCAAGTCTGACAGGATAAACAATAATCTCGTTTTACTTCATCTGAGCCGCTGACTGCTTGTCCACAGCCCAACTTCCTCCAAGTTTGTATTTTTTCGCTCTTTATACTACATTATCTTACACTACAAAAGACTGGAGAGCCATATCATCAAAGAACATAACCTGAGAGCTGCGTTCTATCCTGCAGTACAGGACAGAACCCTGAGGTAAGCCTATGTTTGACACTTGAGGTTGATATAGTGTATTCCCATTCACCAAAAATTCTCAGTGTCCTGCCCATTACATACTCTAAAAGCAACATTAAAAGCTGATCGGGTCATTTAAAATCATAATGCTGGGCAGCATCATATTGACGACTGACAAAAAAATCAGCAAATTTAAGTCTTACTTAAGCTTTAGGTTTCCTGAGGTGCTTAGAAATACTATCAAGAAGGATGATTTTTGCATCTTTCCAATGGGCAATTGTCATTTGATTCTAATTTAATCTTAGTCAACAAAACTCCAAAGCCCAGGTTTCATCCTGTAATATCATCTGTATAATTTTGGCCATGGCTTTTTAACCGTTGTGTCACCACAGTTGTCTCCCCTTGTGGTTTGCAAGGTTTATGGAAAAGGCCCCCTTTGCTTGTTCACACCACAGACACAAAGATTGTCCTGTCATCATGCTCAACAGTGATACAACATAATAACTTTCAAATGCTTAGTTAAATTTTAAAGTGCGGGTGCTGCAGCAGAAACACGTTGTCACTCACCTGACATTACCACCACTAGCACCTGTTCTTGAATCTCTAAATGGTTGGCAAACACAGCCATATCCTTTTAGTAAACATCTTCAGGAAGACTTTTTTTTGAGTTCATTCTTTCAGTATGACACCAGCAGAAAGAGAGCCAACTGAAAGTAATGTTAATATAGCCCGTCCTACCATATTCTACCCTGTCCTACCCTATCCTATCCTGTCCTACCCTGTCCTACGCTATTCTACCCTGTTCTACCCTATCCTACCCTGTCCTACCCTATTCTACCCTATTCTACCCTGTCCTACTCTATCCTACTCTATCCTACCCTGTCCTACTCTATCCTACCCTGTCCTACCCTGTTCTACCCTATCCTACTCTATCCTACCCT
>KV751358.1:3544922-3559642 GCA_001698575.1 Mola mola
CTACCCTATCCTACCCTGTCCTACCCTATTCTACCCCGTCCTACTCTATCCTACCCTATCCTACTCTATCATACCCTGTCCTACACTATCCTACCCTGTTCTACCCTGTTCTACCCTATCCTACTCTATCCTACCCTGTCCTACTCTATCCTACCCTATCCTACTCTATCATACCCTGTCCTACACTATCCTACCCTGTTCTACCCTGTTCTACCCTATCCTACTCTATCCTACCCTGTCCTACTCTATCCTACCCTATCCTACTCTATCCTACCTGTCCTACCCTATCCTATCCTGTCCTACCCTGTCCTACCCCATCCTACCCTGTCCTACCCTATTCTACCCTGTCCTACTCTATCCTACCCTATCCTACTCTATCCTACCCTATCCTACTCTATCCTACCCTGTCCTACCCTGTCCTACCCTATCCTACTCTATCCTACCCTGTCCTACCCTATCCTACCCTGTCCTACCCTGTCCTACTCTATCCTACCCTATCCTACTCTATCCTACCCTGTCCTACCCTACTCTATCCTGTCCTACTCTATCCTACCCTATTCTACCCTATCCTACTCTATCCTACCCTGTCCTACCCTACTCTATCCTGTCCTACTCTATCTTACCCTATTCTACCCTACCCTACTCTATCCTATCCTACACTTACCTACCCTGTTCTACCCTGTTCTACCCTATCCTACTCTATCCTACCCTATCCTATCCTATTAAATGCCAGCGTGCATATCTTGCAATATCTTCTTTTAGCTTCTTATAGGATAATTATAAGTAATGCTTTCCCAAATAATGCTTTATAGTTACTTTTTATGTGGTAAAAAGTAACATAACATGTTTTCAAATAAGCCACCTGTTACTTTGGAAACGTCATTTCATTGTCCTTTTCAATAAGGACAATACGTATAACATTTTTTTACTTTTTTGACATTTTTGAGTTCATTTTGTACATTATGCATTATGCATGAATGTGATTGCCACTCAACACGTTCCCCAGCTGCTACCCAAAATTGCTTGTTATGAATTTCAGATGAAGTTAGTACTTGTATTTCAAGCGGCATTTGAGACAGACCGTGACTGAATACAAGATAACAGCAGTGTAAGATCACAAGGCACGATCCAATAGATGTCTGCAGGTGAAAAACTTTTACTCCATTTCATTTGTCCTAATTCTGCGTCTAAAAGTCGACTTAATGTAACTTAATTTAATTATGATATCGCCAGAACTGTCTTGAACGTGCTCTCTTTTTGGAAGGAATAGTCGGTTGATGTAGACAAAATGATCTGAGTGTCTGTCTCTGTGACGTCTCTGACTGCACACGACCAGAAGTGGTCACAACTTTGTTAAATCGAAGCAATAAATTCTATCCACAGCATTGATTGTAACATGCACGTTTTCTCTCGCTGTGTGAATGTCATCACACTGGCACGTGCTGACTATGTAGACGTATCGACAGGATCCGTCCAATCTGCGGGGAGAGACAGCTGAAAAGCTGGTTTAGCACAAAATAAGTCAGTTTTAAGTCTCTTTAAGACTTCTTTCCTTTTCTATGGTCTGCTCTGATTCATATTTAACTGAGAATGTTTACTTCATATTTTCACTCATTATCATTTGAGATATAAAGTCATTATGAAGGAAAATAAAAATCATGCGAATTCTCTTTGGGAGTGACGAGGATGGGCAGACAGGATAATGAAGGAGCACGTCAGAGGGACAGCACAGGTCGGAAGTTTTGGAGACAAAGTTAGAGAGGCCAGATTGAGATGGTTTGGACATGTACAGAGGAGGGACAGTGAATATATTGGTAGAAGGATGCTGAAGATGCAGAAGGAGGACGATGTACAATGAAAAAAGTGTACATTTTGAGATAAAAAGTCAATTATGATATCATAAGAACAGGTATGATAATATCAAATATATGAACTGATCACATCTTTTGTATGAAATCAACAGAGAAACAGCTGAGTGAATTTAAAGGTATTAAAACCGTGCAACGTGGAATGAAAACTGCTTCACACACACACATGAAAAAGTGTGTGTGAAGCAGTTTTCGTTCCATGTTGCACCTGTGACGCACACTGTTACACTTAAGACTCATTATTAATGTTCCACAGCATTCAGGTTCACTTTCATTCCTCGTTACTCGTTCGCTCAATTGAAAAACTTGGAGTAATTTGTGATAGCAGGAGATAGGCTGTAGGCTATATATGCTGCTCACATGATAAGATCGCCTATGACAAAGATCAGGGAGGCGGGGCCAAGTGGACAACAACGCCGAGCCTCCTGTCAGCGAGTCAAGGGCTGACCCGAACATGCTCAAACCATCCAATCAGTGCCCATGAGGTCAATGTGACTGCGTGTCACACTTCAACAGGCAATGATTTTTGAGATCAATGCTGCACCGAACGAGCTCTGACTCATGCCTATACTGCACGCTAGGTACTGTTAGACCTGGAGTGGACTGGGATGTATCAGATGTCACGTGTCCGAGGTGCAGTTTTGAAGCCATGAAACGCTCACAGAGGTCAAAGCAAAGGCAGAAAACAAAAAAATACACAGAGGAATTCATGATTTCCTCCTTTTTCATAGACTGAACCATCATTCTGTGTAGTTATCATCGCTGTAAGTGAGTGTCCACGGACGCTGCCCCCATCACTGTGATGCCTGGAGCGAAGAGGCGACTCACACTGTGTGTATCTGTATGTGTGCGCGCGTGTGTGTGTTTGTGTGTGTGTGTGCATGTAGTGAGAGAGAAAGATAGCTACTGACAGCAGAGGGATCTGTATAAAATCAGGATAACAAATGGTCTGCTTTGTTCCCTATCCGTCCAATTCTTTCAAGAAGGATTATATTCCAAAGTTAATTGAGGCATCAAGTGATTAATACAAAGCATTCAAAAATGTAACCATACATTGGTCCTACATTTAAACTACTTTCTGCACAACAAAGGTGGTTATATAACAGGCCGATTTGAGTATTTAAACTTAATATGTTCTAGAATTACATGAATTATTGTAAGGAATTTTGAAAATCAATTCACATGAAGTCAAACTTTTGGGAGCACTTGTGCCATAAATACATAAATCAACTACAGAAAAGGCATTCACAGTCAAAAGTAACCTAAACTGCTTCTTCAAGCCAGCATGATTTGGAATTTGTCTCTGAGCTTAAACCTACAAGGGATCACTCTCAGGGGGCCACTGAGTGACCTGATCAGAAGCAGGCTGATGGAACCCTGAGCCTTCCGTACCTGCAGCGGGCTGGAGAGCGTTGCCACCCTGCGCAGACTGAGGCACCGCGACGCACACCTCGCCCTGGAAACACTGTCCGCCCAGGACTCGTCAGCATCACCGTCATCGTGCCACTTCCTGGCGGGCGCGCCGGGGCTGCAGAGCAGAATAATCCACAGGGACAAGCTGGTCCTGAAGGCGCCACGCACGGCCAGCATCTCGTCCGGGAGAGCGGCTGAGAAACAGGAGGATGAGGCAGGGACAAATCTGATGGAAGGCCGGTTGAAGCAGAATTATATAGCCAGGGGAGGAGCTATGATGTCTGAGGCGTACACCGTTGGGGTCAGGATGCTGAGAGGCTTCGGCTTTAATCCCAGCCAGTGTGCACTGAACGTGCAGCTGCTGGCAAATGTTTGTACCCGCAACTTTGCTGAAGTAATGTCTTGCCACAATATTTGCTAATTAGATGTAGCAGGGGGAGGCCATATGGTTCTGCCATATGCTGCCCAGGGGCTAATTGCATAGGAAAACATCAGTCCTGCTCTGGCTTCAACTGGCTCTCTGTGGAGGATTTATTATGCCCCCAAAACATGCATGCGTCTCACGTCAACCCCAGCACATTTCACTGGCTGTCATCGTTTTCCATCACCAAACTCATTAAATTTACTATACAAGGCCCACAGGCTGACTTTTTTTTTGCATTTGAGAGCAAATTAAAATCAAATAAATATATAAATAAGACATCTGTGTCATATAAAGCGGTATTGGTAAACATAATGTCAATACAAATGCGTTTTTTTGGTGTAAAAGCAGTAACATATGAGTGTATATCTGGGATATTGATAGTCTGCATTAGGTTCATGCCATGCCAATCCACTGCAGTTAAGAAAGAGTCAAAAGTCTCATTTAAGTTATTACAATGTGCTTGAAAATGATGGCTCTGTCAAAATTAATCACTAAATTAATGGATAATAAAGGAGTTTGGTTTTTAACAGCTCTACATGTCAAACCTCAGATTACTTTTGATGTGAATTTGTGCAATATAAACAATATTTACTTGACTTGATTCACCCACTTCTAATGTCTTTAATGCAGTCTGCTCCTTTCTTCCCAGGGGTCATGTCTTCAGGTCGTACCAGTTTGTGGTGGAAATAGAAATTTGAAAATTGATGAAATGATCTTATCTTCTCATATAAAAGGTCTAATATCAGCACCCACCTCAACTAACTGAGAATTTTATTATTGATAGAGGCCCAGTCTCAAGTAATTTATATCCAGGCGGTAGTCTACATCAGTGACCAGTTATACAGAATGAATCTATGTCATTGCTGAAAGAGAGTTGATGATAGCTGACCACACACACACACACGGTTGTGTGGAATTCGTGCAGTTCTCAGAGCATCAGTAATGCTACACTGTGTGTAAGAGGACTGTGACTTACTGTGGCGGTACCACAAACCTCGTTAAGTATGTGAACCGGGATCAGATATATTGGCCGAGTATGTTCACACGTTTGTGTCACTCTAGCAGACAGTATACAAAGACAAAATATCGACGGTATATCTGCAATATGGAGTACATGGTGTGAATACTATATACACAAGGCAATGGGTATACAAACCTATTTATAATAAACAAGGAATATAGAGACTGTATAAAAGGTAGCCATGAAAGTATGGAAGGGTAGTGCAACGGGATACAGAGTTCTTTAGGACCTGCTGGAGAGAAGCAACTGAAGATGGTTGTGTGAGGTCTGATGTGATAATGTTCCTTACCTGATTCTTGATTCCTGAGGAGTACAAGTACTGGAGGGGGCCCCCCAAATTTAGACTTAAGTGTACACCACATGATGGCAGTTGCAGAAAAGGAGAATAAAGGTGCTGCTTCCATCACTGAGTCCTTGGTACTTGCAGGCATTATCCAGGTACAGAGAGATACTGTAGCTATTAAAACTGTGTTCAGAATCAGCATTAGCAGCACTAACCTGGGTTCCGCTTGGCAACGGACCGGAAAGGAAATCAGAGATAAGCATCGCCAGTACCAGCATGCTATATCACAACATTTATTTTCATCCAGAGTTGCATGAATTTTTTTTCCCAAAGATCTTCTTTTGATTATGAGAGACCCTGACCTGATCTTCACCACTATCCTTCCAGGATTAAGAATACACTGGACAAATGGTAAATGGACCTGCATTTATGTAATGACTTTAATGCCTTCTGACTCTGCAAAGTGCTTTACAACATAATATGCACGTATTCATACAGTGGAGGCAGAGTCTACCATGTAAATTGCCACCTTGTTAAAGGCAATCCAAGGCTATCTTACCCAAGGACACCTCAGCACACGGACTGTTGTGGTGGGAATGAACTGCCGATACTCCACTCAGAGAACAACCCATTCAACTTAATGAGCCAAACAAAAAAAAAGAACAACAAAAATCAGCACCAGCTCTACTTAATCACAGCAAAAAAATCATAGTCCACCCCGCACGTACAAAAGATTGCACATCGAAAACATTAAAAACATTAGCAAGGCATAAAAAGCGACAGCATGAGGCTGAGCAGCGCTACCAGAGCGAGGCCTTGCTTGGATCAGATAATATTTGCACATCTGAACTCATCTCACATATCTTTGTTTGTTGGTTTCAAAATTACTCAATGCGTCGTTGTTAATCTCAACCCTTTGAAAACCTGCCAATATGATGGCAAAACGTGATAGTCGTACGGCCTATCATGAAGAGAAAAAACAGGAGCTTTGACAACTCAAGAGAGCAATAGTGCTGCCAAATTTTTCGCAATACTTGTGTTTTCCACTAAGGCTGATTGTTGTACCTTAAGGACAAACTGTCTCAAGCTGTTCCATTAATGGTGAGGAAACCTTTGTGAATGTGATTGTAAAGACACAGGTGGAACTTTTTTCCCAGAGAGTGAGAGATTTCCAAGTAATTTTAGGAGAACAGAGGCAACGTATTTTCCAGGGAATCCCAGCTGTTATGTTAACCGGTAGCTGCCAAACAACAGCATTTTTATGGGCATCTCTATTAAAGTAACCACAAACATATCTCATAAGCAGGCAGGACACTGTTACTTTCCTTGCCCAGGGAAAGGAGAAAACATGACGTGTCGGAAACTCTGAAGAGATCTTCCTCAGGTCGCCGGGTCTCACGTTTGGCACACGGGGCTCCACTTGTTCTCCTGGAGCGTCCCGCAGCGTTAACGAGATGCCTGTGTTTCCCGGCCACGTTGCATTTCCAAACACACGCTCATACTGTGGCACTCCCTCTCTGTTTTTATAGAACGGTGTTTTTTTTTTTCCCATAATGAGCCTTTGCAGCTGAGAGTTTTTACCTCAGAGTCAGAGTGAGGTTCATTACGCCCACGTACAATCTCATGGACCTGAAGGCAATGAGGTTCTCTCACACACCAATAGCATTTCATTTGTTTGACCCAATTGACTTACTCCTTCTTCAGTATACCCAGTGGAGAAACAGGCATCACTACCGAATCTCTGAGGTGCTTTCTGTTCGGTTCTGCCTCTGCCAGTGGTATTCCTAAACTATGGTGCTAATGAAGTGATTGCATCCAGACTTGTGTGGAGCTGATGCACTGGTGGTCCGCCCAAAACAGGAAGGAGAAAATCCCTGTGCTCCCTGCTGAGGGCTTGACTTACTGTTTCACAAATTAAAACAACAAACTATGACAGTTTAATTCACTCATTGTGTGTGCAGCTGCTTATGCCAGTTTCCTCGGGGTAATAGTAGCCTTTTTTTTTTTAAATGTTGATGCTGTGCATTTCAGCCATTAAGGGTATAAATTAGAGAATGAGCCTTTATTTGACGTTAACCTTGCCAAATACTTGGATCTGTAGGGACAGAGTCCTGTACATGGCAACCCATCAATGATTCCTCCTGAAAGCCATATAGATCTGCTCTTGAAACTAGTGGTGGTGCGACGTTTGAGATGCAAAGCAGCGTGAGTCCCGTTTGCACAGCCTGCTCAAGGAGGGAATATCGCGTCATTATTCTCTCTTACCATTCTGTTTTAAACATACAAACATGGGTTTGTTGGGCATTGTTGTTCCATCTTTGAGCTAGCAGCAGATCTTGTAACGACAACGAATCAGTTTAAAGATCAGTGTTTAAAGCACACTAAAAACACAGTTGCACACTCAAGCTGGGTCAATATGTAATGAAATGAGGCTTCAGAGTGATTCTTTACAGTTAATCATGAAAAATTGATTAATTAAGCAAGCAAGCTCAGCAGAAAGGACAGTGGACTAACCTGAAAGAGGAAACAGGCACATCGAAAAGTGGAGCTAACTTTTATTCCATAGGCAGAGTGTGGCTTTTACAAGCAGGTGCTATCTAATGTGGTTGTCCTACAAAAGCATATTCTGTAAATAGGGAGAAGCTGGCCAGACTTACCTTAAACCTGCCTTTATTCCAGCATTTCAGCAGTTAAAAAGTGTTGCACAAAGTCCCACAGGTGCCAGTAGAACCCGGTCCATCCTCTCCTTTGCACTGTGGGGGTGGGGAAAATAATGATGAGGGAGCATTAACTGAATAGCCAGCAGAAATTGATCTGAGATGTGAGTTTGGTTATGCACCTGTCAGCCACAGCATTGGAACCACACCGACAGCTGATGGGAAAGACCCTGATTGCCTCGCCAGAGTGCTGTGTTCTGCTGGGAAACGCTTGATTCGACACAAACATCCTTGCAGACCCTCATGGCACCGGCACGAGCAAGATAATGTGTTCTGCTGCCACATCACATTACTGCTCAGGAACTGTATTAGCAATGAGACAATGGGCTAAAAAATATGGACTTGGCCTCAAAACACTCCTTATTCAAATCAGGGGTCAGCGTGGGTTGTCCTCTGGTTGGATTCCCGACCCCTGCAGTCAATGACATTGTTAAGCACTTTTAGGAATCAGTAGACTTGAAAGATTAGATGTTAATGCAAGTCCATTTACTATTTATCATGGGAGTTTTATTTCGAGTAACGATTTAGAAAATTTCTGATCCATATAGGACCCATTATGGACCAAACTTACCTCTTACCTGTTCAGACATAGAAACATGACCTCTGAGCAGTGTACCTTTGGTGTCTCGACAGGCTTATATACTAAAACTTTTTAAAAGGTCATATGGGTTGAGTCCGACATCGCACCAACCAGGTGTACAGCAAAAGCTAAAAATAACACAAGCAGGCTTACATGCAGTCCATGGTGGCACCACAATCCCTTTCAGAAGGGACATGACATCTCAGAGTGCCTCTCTTTGTTTCTCTGCAAGCACAAGGATGAGGAAAAAAAGAGATATTCCCACAGCTCTGAAAATGATTTATGTTTTCAATATGAGGAATACAGTGTTGATATTGTGACATGCCACCGGAAGTAAATGAATTTATGCTTTACTGTTGACGAGTCCTTGTCAGGCAGACGATTGAGAGCATGGCCATTCCCATGGGGGCTGCCAGTCAACTTCCTGCCCTGGATCTAACTCTTATGTGAGATGTGACGTACACCACTTTGGCAGCTTTTATGCCAGTGTTCTCAATGAAGCCCTGGTTCTCCACGCAGCTGAAGACCAATGGGAGCTTTTGAAGTAACATGTTAGACACGCTGTTCATCACGCCAATGAGAAGATCTTTTAAAAGACTCCTGTTCATCCTTTCTTTTTATGGGGGCATGTGGTAGAACAACACTTTGCTGCCCTATTTAAAGTGAATGAAGAAAACATGTTCACAAGGAGCACGTGGACATGTTGGACCCAGATGCAGTCGATAAAGCAGCACTAGTCCAGTGCACTAGACAGAAAACAAGAAAACAATAAGGTGTTGAAGCAAAACCAGAATATCAATCTGAAAACAATAAAACATACACAAAATACTGAGATAAACTCTAAACAGTTACACCATGAATTGGCAATGAAAGAACACGACTTACAGTAAGTACACAAGAAGCAGAAGTTTAACAAGACCCAAGTGAAATGAATCGAGAATTGTCTGAATTCTTCACAGACACCACCTGAGAGGCTCGCCAACGTGTTGCCATCTCAAACTCGACTTCCAGCACACCAAGTGTCCAGACTGAGTCAGTGAAAACTGCAACCATCAGAGTGCAGGACGCGGGGTAACATTATTTGAGAAACACTGGACAGTAATAAAACATAAGGAGATGAACTGATAATCCATGGTGCCCTTGTGTTTCAGAACAAATCAAAGTCAATGTTGTTTCAGATGTCCAATTTGAAATTTGCCCGTGGACTCATTTGTCGGTGGAACTTCATGTGTAGTGATGTGATCGTGGTCATATAGTTTAAACTGGAAAGGACTGCGAGGCTCATGATCACAAGACAGCAAATCGTATAATCTGATCTGCCAAAAGTTGTGTAGTCTGTACTTGGCGTGAGGAAATTCCTGCTCACCACTAACAGAAACCCTTTGAGATATTCAGTATCTGCTCACCACAATCAATGTTCTCTATCACACTTATCAAAAGAGCACATTATCTGCAGTAACCTTTCCTTTAGTGATGAGAAAAAGAGAAATGGACGTTACCGAACAGCAATTCCAGGTCTGTAATTATGAGCATAGCCTACCATTTACGTACTGCTCTGTGTTGCAAAAATGACAAGGAAAAACACTGAAAATTCTGATCAGAGATTTCAATTAATCCGGCATGATCAAGCTGTAAATATGTAATATAGTTGCAATTATCCCCTGTTCATCAAATACTGACTGTGAGTTTCCCAAGACATCAGAAAATGGCCTGCCTGAACTACCATTACAGTATGAAGGATGAGCCAAAATCACACATAAGAGCACAAAATAAAACACATAGTAGAGATTGTTTGCACAAAATTAAGGCCTACATAGATTGTGCGTAGTAGAAAAGTGAAAAGAGGAGCTTACTACTATTTATCACGAGCAGTGGAAAAAAGCCAGATATTACCTGAAAAAAATCCTTATTTAGAAAAACAAAATCATCGTTCAAAGTGAGAACAGAAGACAGAAATCACCCATCATAAAACGAAGATTTTGAAGGTACATGAAAATGGATATTAAACAGGAAAAGGGATGGTGTCGAAAGATTACCATATGAATAATTCACTAACGACAGTAACAGGGAAACAGATGCCCGCGTTGCTTGCAAATTCAAACCCAGAAGATCATGACAACAGTTAAAAACGGAGACATGTCATTGAAGAGAAAACAAGCGAGTAATAGAAGTTATACCGAAGATCCGTCTCATCTGTCGTTTCGTTCACAACCTATCAGAGCATCGGACATCAATACTGCCATGACACAATGTCCCCAGACCTCAGCGAAATAACTTTTAGTGAAGACAATTTTATCCTAACTGACAGAAATGATGGACAAACCTATTGAGATTCAATGATACAAACTTCCCTGAATGACACTCGTTTTCTATGTGCACGTGGAACCTATGAGAATGCACCTCTGTCGTGGATCTCCCATCACGTGTTTTCCATTGCTTGCGTCAAAGCTTGTGAGCGCATGCATGTGTCTTCCTCTTTGGTGGAATCACAGCCTTTCAGTGTGGGTCCTTCAGGCTCCACGCAGACAGGTGGTATTTACAGGGTATTTCCATTCTGCCCCGGGCAATTGTTACTGAAGGGGAACCCCTATTAACGTAGTACCCCTCGTAAAGCAGGAGGTAGGTCAATTCCCCTTGGTTTTACTATTAGCGTGGAGGGAAGGAAGGGAGTCCACAGTGTGCGGTTTCTCACAAGCAAAAGGAATGATGGAACCGTGTTTGTATACAAGAGAAGATCATCTGTTAGCAATCTTTACTTTATACACTGCTCCAGGCACATTCAAACTGGTTACCCTAAAATGACTCATCTTGGTCAGCGCACGAACGCACGGGTACGTCCTTGAAAAAATCCCAGATGAACACACAAAAGGTCGCAGCTGCAGCAAAGACAGCATCTCGGCAGTAGACACCACAAGGTCAACCTATATGGTTTCCTGATGATTTGCATTTTATTTGGTGTAGCTTTGGTGCTGACATGAAGAATGTGCAGTAGTCTACCCAGCAGACTACATCATATTCTAGATTTCTGGGCATATAAATATGAGATATTATTATCTTCAATATTATGGCTTGGACGAATAGGCTTGATAGTTATAATCTACTGAGGAATACCTATTGGCCATTATGCCCGGATAATCATTGTTTTAAATTCAATATTTAATCAGTCTCAACTCTATTTTGCATTATTCCGAACTTGTAACGAAGCCTTCGCGGAGACAGAATAATCATTGTGTTGTTTTAAAATGATGTCCGACAGAGGTTTTATGCTAGAAAACACAAATTTCATGTATGTGCTTGCTTCTGCTTTCGGATTTGACAGGAGGGGCCCTTGTGTGACCCCACACTGCTTGTGTAGTGAGCGTATATGGGCTGCCAACTGAGCCGGGCATATATTATTCACATAAATACAGTTTAATGCAGTCCTGAAACAAATACAAACATGATGAAGGCTAAGTTGTGTCTGCTGAAATGCATTTCGATTCAAGTTGATGATCATCTTAGAGGAGTTTGTTATTTGTGGTTGGGTTATTGCATTATATTAGGCCATTATTATGGCATTGATATAGACCGATCCACTCGATTTAGATCAGAATTTGTAGCTGGACATGCAATGGCTGCACTGTCCAGGTGTAAAAAGTTGAGAAAGATCTCTTCCCCTAAACCCAAAAACACGGAGGAGGTGAATTCTTTCTGCAAACATGAGCTTTACATTTTCTTTGTTACAGATTTAGATCCCTTTGGAGAAAACTTTTTAGATTATCAATAAAATGCTTTGTATGTCTTTTGACATTGAAACTCCTCCCATAGTAAGACGTTCTCCCCATCTGGTGGTATACTCTGAAGATTGACAAGGTGATTGTGTATCATATATATCTTATTCAAATATTAAAATATTGAAAATGGGCCTTATTAAAAGCACTGTCACAGTTTTTAATGAGATCATGTAGTTGTTTAGCACATAATCTAATTAATTTTATGTTTAGTAAGACCTAAACTAAACATTTGTTTTTCCCTTGATGACCATAACATATGTAAGCTTACATAGACACAAAGGATGATTCCTCTATTACTTTTTTTGCAACGGAAACCACCAATGACCAGGATAGAACTACCTTTGGATCCTAAATCATGGCAAGTGACAAACCAGCTCATAAAGGATGCAAGATGAAAGCCGACACGAAGGAGAACAGATCTCTGTTTCTGTTCTATGCCTGTGACTGAAAAATGTCCTGAATTTATATACCAACGTGTCTGCTCAATAGATAATCCATTATTGCGCTGTAGGTGATATGACTTGCCTTCAATAATGGATAAAATTCATCAATTATTATTCAAATTCATCATACAAGGAAAACAGACGTCAACTCACTTACCGTGTAGCAACAGCTGAGGTGAAAGCTCCTTGTTGTTCAAAGCACAATACTGCCATCTAGCGTAATGTCGCAGTACTGGATTACAAATGAAACTAATTATGTCTCTGTGTACATACTATTCATCTCTGAAGACAAGAGATTGTGATTTAAATGACAGCAATATGGAGCCAGCTAAGCCCGAGCTGCAAATATATGTGGTCTGAGATGATTTGGTCTCAGGCTGAAGAGAAGAGACGCAGAGGTCGGTACTGCAGCAGCTGGCAATCACACCGGGTGTTGGCAGAAGGAATAATCCAGTATATATTAATCGGGATCTAATTATGATCGTATGTATTAACAACTTGACAGGGTCAGCTTTACATATATGTTTATAATAGTTTAGATGTTCATTTAAAGGGACAATCCCCCCCAAATAGGATGTTTTTCTCTTTTCTGTGATGCAATTTAACCATCTTGATTTTTCTGGATTGAACTGTCGTGTTTTGTTTTCTGTTTTATCCAGGCTCCTGCCTGCCCCCGGAAGACCACTAAGTTGTAAAGCAAATTTGACAAAAAGTGCTTACAACATCACATGATGCACAGTGGGGCAAAAGAGATTTTTTTCCCCCCCGTAATCTTATTTGATGTTGTCAAATTTGTTTAAGCATTACAATGAAATGACTCATTTTGATAACAGCATTTAATCCAGATTCAGGTTACATTTGTAAGATTTAGTGAAGGGGAACTCTAAAGAGGAAATTAGTAACTCAATCAGTAGAAGTTACTCTTGTACCTGCTCTACAGCACCCACCATGTGGCAGCTAAGCGACTTATCTGGGTAATCTTACACCTGGGGAAAAAACATTTCTTACCATTTGAACAACAACAACACAAAAAAAACAATCACACTGATATCACGATTTTGGTGAATTTAAAAGAACGGTATAATTTAACTGATTTAATAAACTTTTGGCCACGAGGGGGTTTCGCTTAGAATGCACTCCTTCAGTCAAGCATTGATTAAACTGACTTGCCCAGATTTGTGTGTGTGGTTCAGAGTCAGGGATGCTACACATTAGCAGCTACCAAGCACCAGATGAGTTAGCATGCACACAAACACAAAGAAGACATTAAGAGCATCAGGTGGCCAAAACCTACAGACAAATATCGACTTACTGGTGTATGAACACACACAGTCCCTAAAAAAAAATTAAAAAAAGAGAAAACTAATACAACTTAAAAAAAAACTGCCCAAAAAACTCTTCCGCTGTTGCACCGACTGACTAGCTCATTCACTGGGCAATCAGCAGAGGACGAAGTTCTGCTACCTGTTGGCTGACACTCAGTCACTTTGTCTGCCTGTTAAGGATGTGCTTTATCGCGATCACTGTATTTCCACTTGATCATCATGGGCAAGTATAATATTCCATTGAAAAATATATTTAATGCAGCAGAAACCTCTCATTGTATTTTAAAAGAGACCTAAATCACTTTTGACACTCACACTCTCCTTTAGCCTGCTTTTGGGGAATGGTGCAATTTTGAGGTGTAGACCCGATGCTACATTTACAGCAAAATTACTGTGCACACAAGGGTATTTAAACGATTGGCAGACCGCAGACAATCAGCAACTAACCACAGTTTTTCTTAATCTGATATGCCTGACACAACAACGAAACAGGGTTTGGAAACAGCACCTCCATGTTGGCTACGGATGTGTAACTGCAGCACTTAAGACTACCTCAACCTGGATGACTGAGAACCTACACAAACATCATGATGATCCCAAATGGAGACACTGATGATTTTGGTCTTCAGAAGTGCTTCTCTTTGGGGTGGTCTTGATTATGAAATCATCCGTGGCCTAATAACATGGATTTAAAAAAATGTCCCATGACTCAATAAATTTGTATGCATGTCACTAACATTAGCCGAACAAAAGCACTGGCTTGAGTTTTGACTGCAGTAAGTACAACTTGTTGGGGTTATTGGCCCAACTTTGGTTGAGTGTCAGCCAACAGGTTGTTGGCCCAACTTTGGCATTAACTGGACTGCTCAAATC
>KV751359.1:20390-48239 GCA_001698575.1 Mola mola
CCGAGGTGTTGAAGGATGAAGTGCAGTCCCATGTTGACTGCATCATCCACCGACCCGTTTGCCCGGTAGGCAAACTGAAGGGTTAACACAGTTACAAAGATTATGATACCGGTTTGGAAATAGATTATCTTAAATTCTACACACTGGACCTTTAATGTACAAACAATGCTTTTTATCAAGTAAAAATCAAGAACAATTTTTCTAAAAAATAAATGTGAATATATTGAGTGTTTTACAAAGTTTAAGTGTTATTGGATAATGTCGTACCAGATAACTGTCTGAACCTCATTGTGAAATACAAAAAAGCTACCCAATAGTTACACATCAAACATAACCTTCAATTTCTGCTACATGTTTTGCATGAGCGTTACCTATGATATACGTAAATATTACAAAAATATGATTTGTTAAATGACCAATTGTTTAGTTTTTAACCAAAACTGACACTGACCTCACAGATTCCAGTTCAACAATGGGAATTATAGAAGCGGTTACTGGTCCTGATATGTGTTTGGAAAGCTTCCATCCAATTTACCTTCATGAACTAACGACAACACTATCTTCTTCTAAAACATCAACCTGTATACTAGACCCACTAGACCTGTATACTAGACCTACTGGGCTGCCCAAAGACATTTACCCTTAGTTAGCACTCCACTACTGAATATAATCGATCCCTTATAATAGGTTATGTGCCCCAGTCTTTTATAGTAGCTGTAATTAAACCACTCCTAAAAAAAAACTTACCCTGGACCCAGAAGTTCTAGCTAACTATAGACCAATATTCAACCTCCCCTTTCTTTTAAAGATTCTAGAGAAAGCTGTAGCTAAACAACTATGTGGCTTTCTTCTGAATAATAGTCTATTTGAAGACTTCCAGTCAGGTTTTAGAAACCATCCCAGCACAGAAACAGAGCTATTAAACATTACAAATGACCTCTTCACTGCGTCTGATGAGGGACTTATCTCCGTACTAGTCTTATAAGATCTTAGTATCTCTGATATGCACACACACATTTTGCACAGATCAAAATGAGCAGGAAAATAACCTGTCGCTGCTACACGATGTAGGCTGCAATAGAAATTGTGAGGGCTTTTTTTTTGTTTTACGCGTTATGCATTATATTTCATTACATATTACTTAAAATCATAAGCAGTTACAATAAAAATGTACATTTAAGTTAAATATTTCAATAACACCAAGGCCATTCAACAAACTGACATTATTCTAGCCTTCCATAGCTTTGATAATAACATATTAAACTGTAATGGTCTGTTTCTTTTCAAATTTTAATCCTAAATTTAACTAAAACATGGAACACAAAAATAGCTTCACATCCATCAGCACTAGTGAGATGCTTAGGTAACTATGAAATGCTTTCCCCTTAACAGGTCCCTTTTGTGTAATATTAGGTAGCTTTCATGTCAAAAATCAAGTCAACTCACAGAAACGTACAGCTTCCTTTAAAAGTACCAGATAAATTGTACAATAACGATGTACAATATTCATTTTGTGCAAATATTTTATTTAATATTATTAACATGCTAACTGCTAATGGTTTAGTTTACTACTGTGCGATGTTAAGTAACATTATTCTGGTGTTAACATCTGTAATTTATGCTTACATGAGTGCATAACTTGAAAGTAATACAGGCATTTACACACCTTAGTTACCTGGTTCAAGCGGTGGCTCAAAGTTTGGTGTTTGACCCACAGCTTGAGTATTGCTGTTTTTGCGTAAGAAATATTGCCTTATTTCCATCTTCATTCAATTGAGCTAACCGCTCAGAGATACAAGTCACAGGATAGATACCTGTCAACTAACAAAATATGGTTATTTCTACCCAACTAACTCTCCTATTGGCCTCAAAGACAGAATTGCAAAATTGCCATCTGCTTTAGTGTGATATTGGCTCAGTTAGAGTATCGTTTCTATAGCAAGTTATAGAGGAGAGACAGAATTTTCAGGGACTTAAGAAAAAATATTCAGGGCTAAAATCCCGAATGCCCAGGCAAGGATAGGCCACTTACTACATCTTGTTCATGTTTATCTGCATGTTTGTGGCTGAGAAGTGAAAAACTGGAGCATACTTAAGTTAGTCCCAATACCCAGACTTAATACATGTATATATATTGAATATCCATATATGAAATATATGTACATATAAAGGGCGGCACAGTGGTGCAGCGGTTAGCACTGTCGCCTGACAGAAAGAAGGTCCTGGGTTATATGTCCGTGATGGTTCTCAGTTATCAAGGTCGTCTTGATCTTGGAGTGTTTAGTAGGAAGCAACTGGACTTCTTATCTTGTTTGAAGACGTTTCGCCTCTCATCCGAAAGGCTTCTTCAGTTCTGAGGGTCAGTGCGGGAAACCCAGGTATTTAGCCCAGAGTGGGTAGAGACAATCACCAACAAAAAGGACGTGTTTGAAAGCAACAGCCTCGGGGGGGCGGTCCTCTGGCTAGGCATCATGTCCTGGGATCGATTCCGGGTCAGGCCGTTTCTGTGTGGAGTTTGCATGTTCTCCCTGTGTCTGCGTGTGAATGTGAGTGTGGATGGTTGTTTGTCTCTATATGTCAGCCCTGCGATGAACTGGTGACTTGTCCAGGGTGACCCTTGCCTTCGCCCGAAGATGCTGAGCTAGGCTCCAGCCCCACCCTTCGCGACCCCTAACAGGACAAGCGGTAGAAAATGGATGGAAATGGATGGATGGATGTACATATGAAGTAAAAACATATGAACATATATATATGAATACAAATGAAACCTATTAGAAAAGGGAGCAAGTTCGCATAATGATGTGTGTATATCCTATATATAGATATGTATGTATATAAGATATATTCCTATATAGTGTATATAATAGTACACTCAACAAATACAACACTTTTTACTCTTTAATCACATTTTTCATGAATTGAACTAAAATTCGTGTGAGTGAGCACTTCACCTTTGCTACAATAATCCATCCACATGGCAGGTGACACATATCAAGATGCTGATTAAAGAGCATGATTATTTTACAGGTGTGCCTTGGACTGGTGACAATAAATGGACACTCTAATGTGTGCAGTTTTTTTTTTATACAATGCAAAGCCACAATGTCCAGCAGGGCTGTTTCCCACAAACCTGAATGTTCATTCACCACCATAAGCTGCTTCCATCATCGTTTCAGAGAATGTGATAATACATACAAACAGGTCTCCCTAATGCAGGCCACATGTAACCATGCAAGCCCAGGTGTCTTCACCTAAGAGATCCTCTGAGATCAGCCACCCAGACAGCTGATGAAACAGCTGGTGTGCACCAATGGAGAATTTCTGTGCAAACAGTCAGAAACCGTCTCAGAGAAGCTCAGTGCTTGTTAGTCTTCTCAGGGTCTAGTCCTGAGTACGCTGGCACAACTAAACGGATTGGGCAAATCCGTGTTACACTTTGGAGAGGTGTTGTCAAGCAGACAATGACACTTGTATGATGGCAGTCAGCAGCGACAGCTTCGGGTTGGCAAACCACTCGATGGATCAATGGATGGATATATATGATGTTAAAGATACTACATAATCACACAATGGTAACTGCTACATGGTTACTGAATGTAATGGTGGTTCTCCATAATAAAAGCCAGTAATCTGCATGCCTCCCTCTCAATGATCTGGGAGCTTTGACAAAGATGAACTGATCAATTCTTCTGTTTTGAAATAAGAGAATAATTACTTTGAGGTCAGATTTGATGGTAGAAGACTTTGATAAGTGAGGACCACTGTCTCTTTACATCTAGTATAACTGCAAATCATAATCAAGTTTTATTTCCTGTTGACATGGAACACAACAACAACATTATCCCACCAACTCAACCATAAGTTTACAACAAGTTTTTGGATAGTTTGATTGGCTGACTCTTCTGCCTTTCCTTCTCTCTGTCCAATTATGAAACCTTTCACCATTCTCCTCTCAAAGCTTCTCTTAAAAAAGCAGCAGCTGAGAAGGCTTAATAGAAAATATTGGATCTTTGATTTGATACAGTGTTTAGTACAATAATGCTGAAACCAGCATGGGAAGTCTCCACCCATATACTGATCTCAGAGTCTCCAGTGTACAGCGTGGACACTTCACAAGACCACACAGCAGTTTCACATCTGATTTCTGCAGCTTGTTCTTAGTTAGCTGCAGCTCTCCCAGAGGGAAGGTTATGGAGTTCAGAGCAGGGGGCAGAGAAGCACAGGTGGTCTCTGACAAACTGCAGATGTTCAATCTGCATGAAGAATAAATTATGAACAGCAATTTATATTCCAGTTAGATGTGTTCAGGTTTTAAATAGGAAACTCCCTGTCTCCTCATTCTTGAGTGTTAAAGTGAGTGTAGTGACTTTGTTTGTTTGTTCTTTTGGATCATCATGTCAGTAAACATTCATGCACCTCTTCATGTTAACACACATTAATACATGCTGCTGATTTCAGTCTCTTATCATGATCAGATTAGACATGTTGTTACTTTGTCTTCTGTTTCTTCTGATTTGTAACAATCATGTGTATTTTTTTCAAGATACAAAGACAAAAGACAATCTAAAAGACTGACATCATATGAATAATTTAGATAAGCAAAAAACTATGAATGTCTGTCCCAGCGCTCAGTACCCATTTCAAAGCACAGATTTAGACTCTACTCATCACCACTGTCATCTCCATCAACATACAGCTGACTGACTGAGCAATCATCTTCATCACTAGATCACATGTGCACTGGGCAGAGGTTTTTCTATACATCCTAATGCCACCTAGCTTCCTTCTATACAAATATAGTTTATTATATCAGCTTTTGTCCCAAAACAATGTGACACCACTTTCTGACTGGAAGCATTATTATATGATGAGCTGTCGATGGTGTCTCTCTGTGCTCCTGGATTTTTACGGCGTGTTTGTTAGACACACTGTAAAACCTGAGGAGTGTTGTGTGTAGCGAGGTGGACCCAAACGCAGACACGGACCAACATGGCTATGAATGAAGCAGATTTTATTGCTAGGAAAGTGGGGGGAATGGAGGTGGATGACACGGGAATGAAACAGCCCCAGGCAGAGGACTGGGGGGCTGTGATGAGTGAGGGAGAGGGGCAAGGGCTGGCAGGAGGACACAGTTGGTAGTGGGTTGGACAGCTGGTAAGCAGGCAGGCAAGCAGGCAGGCGAGTAGTGGTCCGGGAACACCTTAGTGGATTCAACGATCTGGCGATGAGTGGGTGAAGAGCAGGGGTAGACTGGGACAGGTGATGAGCTGATTGAAGATAGGAGTTTAAAGCCAGGAGAGCCACGCCCAGGCCAACACACACAACATATACCATAGCAATGATTGATTTAATAGGCTATTTTTTAGTCATGCTGTTGGTAATTTTGCCATAAGAGAGTTCTGATGTCAACTTCAGTTGAGTGGTTAAGAGTACGTCTGTAATAACCGGTATAGAAATTGTAGATTACTAGTACATTTGCAGAAAAGATAATTTTGCTTTCTTTTCTTTCTGTCAGGTGTTACTTTTCATCACTTAAAACTTTGTGTTATTCAAAAGAGCTTGGCCTTTGTTAGTTTTGCCTTAATGTTAGTAATAATACATCTATTCCCAGTTCACGTTACTCACCTCAGTAGTTTGAAGTTTTAACAATGGGGCTATTTGACATTAACTCACATAATCTGTTCTTGTGTAGTAGAACTAATTCTTGAACAAAATGTGGCTATAATCTGCCCTAGTCTTCTCTAATAAACATTACTGTGATCAATTGTTTTAGAAAAATAAAAATGTATTACATAATTCTAAATAGAAAAACATAATAAAACAACAAGTATTAATTTTATGACTCTAGAATTGATTGATGGCTTAAGGTTGTGGCCTTCAGGATCTGAAATTCAAAGAAAAAAAAACAAAAAACCAGCCAAGTGCCAGATGCCAATGACCTGGACAAGCAAAACAGTCTGATAATAAAAAAAAGTCTGGTGTCACAACTAACATACGCTTTCTTTCTGTGTTGGAGTTTGACACACAAAAAGGGGGACTTTTGTGGTGTATTCAATCTACAATAGTAAATGCCTGCTAAGGCAGAACATTTTGGATTTACTTTGTTGAAATAAATATCTGCAGTTATAATACATTGTTTTTTGTTTTTTTTCTCATTATAGCATTTTTAGAATTAGATGCTAAAATCAATGCAATATCTCCTTGCTCCATAGGTTATTTCAAAATATATTAAAATCCAATCAGCAAACTCTATTATCAGGTGTAAGAAGTCCCTCTGTCATTTTAAAGTTGTTTATTTGAATTCAGCAAAATGAATTAACCTTAATTAACCCACAACACTCTCCTATGTAAAACCTGACATTTCAAAGGTATTTTGATTCATACATGATTTTGGCATTTTGTGGAAACAGACAATTCTTAGCCCCATCAAGAGCAGATGTTGCAGGTGTAGCAGGATGATGCTGACTCCCTGTTTGACGTTAGTCGGAAGACTAATTGTGCTATGTAATCACATATACTACTGACCAATCCCTGCGTGATGTCGTCCTTATAAAGGTGATGGGGTATTATCTCACCTTCCTTGACTCTCTGATGCCAAATGCACATCCACTTCCTGGTCGCTTTGCTTTCTGGTAGCGTTCCTCTACTCACCTCATGTACCGTAGTAGCATTGGCTTCATTGTTTGTACATCATTTAGCAGACAGTCATTTTCACATGTAACCACTTTTTATAGATGGGAAGTCAGGTCCTCTTGGTGACAAATTGAACTTCGCTGCTGGTAGGACTACATCTAACAAGCCAAGACTTAGCTGCCGGCGTGGTTATGTTCATCTTTCTACTTTTTTGTAGATTTCGCAACTGAAGCCCACTCCGCGCCTGGGTGCTGACGGCTGCTGTTAGGGCTCCAACTTGGTTTTGTTGCTGGTGGGCCGCTTGTAATCTAAAATAACTTTGTTTTTATTGGTCATCAACAATCACAGTGAGTGTTTCATGCCTCCATCTCCTGTGCAGTCTGTTTTGGTGGGTTAGTTACATGTTGTTGGGGAGCTGCAGTGGCTTCATTACCCTACATGGGGAAAGCTACTGCTTTGTTACACGCTGAGCTGCTGCCTTCTTACATGCTGAGATACTGCTTTGCTATATGCTTAGCCACTGTTCTGGCCAATCACTCAGCTATCTGCTCTCTCATATTTACTGTATTTAAAGTTTTTATTCTTGTAACAATGATTCAATGGCTAGGGTTTATCCTCAATTGTTTATCATTTGGTTCTGATTAGTTGGTTGTTTTCCCTGATTATCATAATCATAATAATTATTATTTTTGTTACTGGCGTTATTAGTTATTATTCTTATCATTATTTTTGTTTGTTTTTTTGGGGTATATTATTTTGTGATGTTTGACTACTCTAACTCACGGTTGTTTTTTTTCCTAATTCAGAAGCTGAGCAAGGTGGTAGATTAGTGCTTCTGGTGGTGGTATTTCCCTTCTGTGTGTTGTGCCGTGTTCCCCCTGATTTTTGTTGTTGTTGTTGTTGTTGTTGTGTGAGTGACACGAGGTAGTGGGGGGGTCTTCCATGTGATCTCTCGTTTGGCCTCTCCCTCCCTCGCTAAGCCTCAGCTCCGAATGGGTAACTATTTTTTTTTTTTTTCAATCAGGAGAGACAAGTATGAAGAGACAAATATTTATTTAATTCAATAAATGATTAAGAATAAGAGTAAAGTCTTTGGCACTTGGACTCTATAGAGAGATTATGATTGATAGCTCTATTCCTAAGTGGCAGTATTATAGATCCCCGTGTAGAGTCCAGACGCTGCTGGTGGTGGTGACTGACAACAATGCTGAGACTGGATATGATGGAGCTGGTTGCACTGCCAAAGCTGGATGGAGATGTGGAGGTGGAGGGCCACGCCCAGCAGTATCATGAAGGAACTAGGCAGGGGAGAGAGCAAAAGTGGCACTCGTCCATTTGATACATGATATCAGCTGTTGAGAACAGCTGATCCTGAAGTGACAGCCCAGCACAAAACAGAGGTGACATGAGTGACGTGAGAGAGAGGAGTGACTATAGGAAGTTAACAAAATTTAACATGTAGGCATGCAAATAGTCTTCCTGACTGAACTTTTGCTAGAGCTCCATTTAGATGGTATGATCATTTGTACAATTTTATCTGTTTCACATCTGAAGTCAAAATTGTCCGGCACACTTGTGAAATCTGAATATAATTACTAAAAGTATTCCCCCACTCGCCAGTCACACAGGAAACGGATGGAAACAAAAAAAGACGACTGAAGTTGATATCTGAGCTTTTCAGTTCTCTGTTTTGGTAGCCCAGCTGCATGTGCATGTGATTGGATGTGAGTGTGAACCCCTCCCTGTGAAACTGTTGGCTTCTCCTCCTGCAAAATAGTAAAAGCTTGGGTCATGACCAGAGTTTGAACACTGAAGATTTCGGAATGCAGTGCAAATCGTTCAGTGGACATTCAGCCAAAGAAAACCCATTCTTGGCTAAAAAGGCTTCAGACAAAGAGGGCAGAAGATCAGAGTCAACACTAGTATAGCGTTCCAAGATGGAGAGAGATATGATATGAGATTCCCCTTTAGGGGCTTCAATCTGACTCAGAACTGGCTCCTCTTCGAGTCGATGTGAATATGTCTGTCTTCATTAGAGACCACAGTTATACCAAAATATAACCACCTGCCAAGAATTGTGTCCTTCCCCCAGGAGTTATTAGGTTCTCTCAGCACGAGGGACGAAGACTTGAACTGTGTTTATTGAGTGACTGAAGGCTAATACCGCCTGGTGGGAGGCCTGGACGACCAAACATGCAAGAGGTCTGGCTGAGCTGTCGCTGTGTGAAAGAAGTTTCTGGGGCTTCGTCCCTCGTGCTGAAATGAATCAAATTCAAGGTGTAATGCAATTCTTCACAAGGAATTATGCTGGATTAATTTAGGCATGTTACCAAACTACCATAGTTCTTACGGGTATAATGAAATTGTTCTGGAAAACTTATAGTTGCTAGTTTACCTACTGTAGCGTATCATGGATCTTTTTAGGATTTATGCTAACGGGAAATAATGGTCGTGGCTGTATTAGTTTATTCTTGGCTCTAATATAACGTTACACAATGTCTGTGGTTGAAAACAAATGTTATTTTACATAATTAATTTCGCGAGCCCTATCATAGTCTCTGTTAGAAATGTCTCATTCTTTGTTCTAACTCTATTTAAAATGCTAATCTCGAGAGCATTTGGGTAAACTAATGTGTGTTTAAGGATGACAATGCTGCCTGTGGCCTAACGACTCAGTGGGGGCTGAGTAAGCAGAAGCAAACCTTGCAGATCATGAAATTTGTTTGACAACTGCACAGAAAGCTTGTATGTATAGTGTAATGTATGTAAAGTTCATGATTGATTTTTTTTCCACATGAAAATGATTTTTTATGAACTCTAAAGAGGAGTAATTTTAATGTATTAGCATGATGGGCCACTGCTGTGTGATGCAGGCAAGCCTGTTGTGCTGCTCTTAACAGTCCATTAGCCTATCAGCACACAAGGCAAGGGTATAAGAAGGGGCTGTGTTCCTTACGTCTGCCACTTATTCTTGCACTTTGCCATGAAGGCTGGCCCCCAATTCCTGGCCGCACATTCTCTTCCACTTGTCCATGTTCACTGCAGATGCCACTGGCGACATGTTTGATATGACGCGATCGCCTGTGATCACAGCCTTTTGCCGCTGTTAACAGTGTCAGTGTCCATGGTGGTTTCCCCTTATGTGCTATGCATCCATGGTCTTGGTCCCTGCCTACCACCAGGTGCTGAGTGTGTGTCATGTGTGAATAGTGTGATTTTTCATTTTATGTTGGATTCCCTAATCCCTGATTAACCCCTCTCACCAGTGGTAAACCTCAGCAGCTGGGAAGGGCTAACTTTTTATTTTAGTCTGTTTTATAAACCAGCCCTGACTGCCGGTCCAAAAGATTCCTCCAGAGCTCCCTCTACTAGTCCAGGGTCATCTCTTAAAGCAGTTTCGGTGAAATATGAACAAACGCGAGGCTCGGCCGAGCTGCCTCTGTGGGGAAAAAGTGGTGCTGGGGCTTTGTCTCTTGTGCTGAAGTAAATCAAATTTAAGGTGGAATGCGATTCTTCACAAGGATTCATGCTGATTTAACTTTAGCATGCTAAAAAACTTCTGCAGTTCTTACCAGTTTAATGAAATTGCTCAGTTCAGATAATTTACTGCAAAAACTTATAATGTGTATTTGTCTTATTTCTGGTCAAAATATCTCATACATTAATCAAAACAGTGACTTGTTGGAGAAATACATCTCTTACAAGAAAACACTGTTGAAACAAAAATCGGTCAATGGAGCAGTTGTTTTGCTTGAACGTAAAAGGCTAGCTGCTTGGGCAGATTTTTTTTTTACTTACAAGGTTTAACCGGGTTATTGGTGATCCCATGAATCTCCAAAAGTAGAATGGGAGGAAGAGGTTTCAGCTATCAAGCTCCTCTCCTGTGGAACTATCTTCTAGTCTTGGTACAGGAGGCAAACACACTCTCTGATTTTAAGATTAGACTTAAAACCTTCTTTTTTGATAAAGCTTATAGTTAGGGCTGGTTTATCTAGCCCTTAATTATGCTGCTATAGGCTTAAGTTGCTGGGGAAACACTTCATGATGCACTGAGCACTCTTCTCTGCCCCGTCTGACTCAGGCTCCTCCCCAGCTCCTCTAAATGTCCATATCCTTACACTAACTTTTCTTCTTGCCCCGAGTCTTTGTGCTTTATCATCCTGCAGGTCTTTCTAGGTTGCGGTGAGAGCTGCGGCTGTGGTCCTGCCTGATGCTTCCTGGCCACATTAGGACAGGAGATCCTGTGACTTGGATCCTAGGCTGGATTTCCAAGTGCAAAATGGGATCCACAGATTACAATGCCTTCTGGACCAACAGAATAGACCTGCATCTGGATCACTACACTTCCCATACATCCAGATTTATAGAATCCACAGACTCTGGGACTCATGGATGTTTTATATATTCTAAGTAAACTGTTATTATCATGTTGTGTTCTGTACAAGTGACATCTATTGCATGTCTGTCCGTCCGACAAAGAAGGATCCCTCCTCTGTGGTTCTTCCTGAGGTTTCTTATTTTCCCTGTTTAGGGTTTTTTAAGTTTTTCCTCACCCGGTTCCAGAGTCTAAGTGCAGAGGGTGTCACACCTGTACAATTTGTCAAAGCCCAGTGAGATAATGTGTAAACTGAGATTTTGGGCTATACAAATAAAATTTGATTTGATATGGTTTGATTTAATAATTTGAAACAAGATGTATTTATCTAAAATCAAGTTACTTGTCCTGGTGATTGTCTTATGTCATTTACCGATACACCGACACATACTTGGTAAGATTTGGAGCTTTTACAGTGTTTGCCAATTTACATAAATATAACTCTTGTGGGTTTTTATAGTTTGTATAGGTAAATACTGCTCATACATCCACATAACACAACTATACAAGAAATCACCTGCACAGATAGACCTTGCTAGATGCATTTAAAATTGCCAATATATATTTTAGATTCATTGTGATACAGTTAGTTAAGTTACATTTGTTATGACAGTGTCAGTGTATGCAAACACAGCAGCTTGTAGTTCCCTAAAACTTTGGTACAGTAGCGTTTAAACCTGTTGGTTTTTCATCTTTATTACTGAGTCATTATCTATGACAGATAAACTTTAATCAGCTTCAGAAAGGAATGTCTGGAGAATGGTTTAACTCCAGCAGGCCTTGAAGCAATGTCTGTAATGACGTCTCCTGAGCAGCCAGCAAGACCAGTGGCACCAATTTAAGTGGTGCAGTAACACCAGCAAAGACTGTTTTAAGGTCAAAGATTGTCAAATGTTCAGAGATGCCATAAAGAATTAATTCAACCTTGAGTAATCCATGTATTAGCAATGATAATGAGGTGATCGTAAAGGTCATAAAATCATTTCCCAACCAGAAAGAAGGAATAGTGAGGTAAGCAACATTAAAAGCCAAATAAAGCTGTCTTTCAGTCAGGTGACAAGGGAGCAAGTGTGGTACGAGTCAACATGAATATCACGGATCCACAGTTTCCTGGAAGAACTTTTCAATGTGACCAGATGATCACAGTTATGTTGTTTTCAATGTTGTGCTTTTGTAGGCTATTCCCAAGTTGTAAATAGAACTAGATTATTATACTCAAGGAAAAGTCCTTTATTTTAAGTAAAAACATTAGACAAATATATTACATTTAACGATAATCATACAACTAGTGGAATGTTAATCAATCAAATGTCATCAAATCAAATTTTATTTGTATAGCCCACAGTCACAAATTACAGTTTGTAACAGAGGGTTTTTACAAACTGTACAAACGTGGCACAGTCTTCCCTTAGACCTTCGAACTGCGAAAAATGAGAACCCTTAGGAAGAACCACAGAGGAGGGATCTTTCTTCTTTGGGTGGACAGACGTGCAATAGATGACAAACGTATAGAGCACAACAACATGAAAATAAAGAATTGAGGAATACATGTTAAAATATATGAAGTACATATGTCAAAGTGTATGTGACATACTGTATATGTAAATCCAAAGTTATGTTTAGTCTATTGATGTGTAGCAGGTGTAATCTGCAGAGGTATAGTCCATGGATTCAAATGGTACTGGGCCATCCAGACCAGGATCCAAGCCACACAATCCCCTATCCTCCGCAGAAAAACTGCACCAGGTGATCCCGAATATTGATCCCCACAATCCTGAACCACCAGCCAGCAGGCTGCAGTCGGATGAACTATGCCTGCATTTCAAAGGGACATGCAGGACAAGAAAGCACAGGGACTCTGGGGAAGTTGTAAAGTTAGTAACAAGCATTACTGGGACAGGATGAATGAAAAAAAAAAGAGAGAGAGAGAGAGAGAGAGAGAGAGACAAGCTCAGTGCATCATGGGAATTCCCTCAGCAGTCTATGCCTATATCAGCGTGGCTTCGTGCAGGCTTGTGCCAGCACTAACATAAGCTATATCAAAAGGGAAGGTTTTAAGCCTACTCTTAAATGTTGAAAGCGTGTTGATGCCCCCCAGACGAGAACTGGCAGCTGAAGGCGGAAGGCTCTGTCTCCCAGACAGAAATTTTAGAAATCCTAGGATCTACAAGTAAGCTGCATTTTGTGAGCATAGTGATGTAGTTGGGTAATAAGGCAGTATAAGGTCTCTACGATATGAAGGTGAAAGACCATTTAGGGATTTATGAGTGAGAAGACAGATTTTAAACTCTTTTCTAGATTTCACAGGAAGTCAAAGTAGAGAAGACAAAACAGGAGAAATATTATCTATTTTTCTTGCTCCACTCACTAAGAGCAGCAGCATTCTGGTTCATCTGAAGAGTTTTTAACCAGAGGTTTAAACCAGCTTAACTCAGTTTCTTTAATGCCAATTTAATTGTCCAGTCTTTGTACAAGGATCCGATGGTTGATGGTGTCAAATGCAGCACTTCAATCGAACAGAACAAGTACAGATTTAAGTCCCTCATCTAATGCAGTCAAAAGGTCATTTTTAATTTTGATCAATACGGTTTCTGTGCTATGATGCATTCTAAAACCTGACTGGAAGACTTCACATAAACCATTGTTATACTTAAAATCATAAAACTGATTGGCTACCACTTTCTCAAGGATCTTGCAGAGAAAGGGACGGTTAGTTCGTATCAGGTACCAGATCTGGGGGATCCGTTAATGCAGAGACAACAGGGAGCGTTCTGAATCGATAAGTGTTTTATTAACAATAGTCAAAACCAGGAATTCAAATTATGTGAAAGTACAGATAAAGGATAAGGCAAACACCGTGATCGAAACATGGAATATAGATCGGACTCAAAGAGACTCACAAGGATTAAATGCTGGAATGCTCACTAGGTAGACAAGGCAATCTGGCACAGGAGGAACACGGGGATTAAATACACGAGGGAGTGGTAGACAATTGGACGCAGGTGGGACATATTAGGGAGAGGGAATAATCAAACACACCTGGGGGACAAGACTAGACAGGAAGTGGGGAATAGACACATAGGGATTTCAAAACAAGAGGGGAAACACTGACTGACCCTAACAGACAGACACTTTACACTAGCGGACCCTGACAGTTCCGTTTATAGTTTGCCAGATCCTCTGAGTCAAGAGCAGACTTTTTAAGGAGAGGTTTTCCTTACAGCAACTTTGAAGGCCTGTGGTACATAGCATGTGACATTGATGGATATACCTGGGAAACCTGAGATTATTCTTATTGTTCTCTCTCAATGTTGAGTAATAGGCTGCTCTAGCCTTGTCATCATCATTCATTTTCTATCGCTCATATCGTTAGGGGTCGCGGGGGGAGCTGGGGCCCATCTCAACATCTTGCCGGGCAAGGCGGGGACACCCTGGACAAGTCACCAGTTCATCGCAGGGTTGACAAATAGAGACAAACAACCATCCACACTCACACCTACGGGCAATTTAGAGTGACCAATTAACCTAAGTCCCAGTTTGCATGGGGAGGAAGCCAGAGTACCTGGAGAAAACTCTCACAGGCACAGGGAGAACATGCAAACTCCACACAGAAATGCCCTGACTCAGAATCGAACCCAGGACCTTCTTGCTGCGAGGCGACAGTGCTAACCACTACACCACTGTGCCACCTGCTCTAGTGTTGTGTCCTATATATTTTCAGGCTATTTTGTTAGACTAAGCGTGACTCTTCGAGTTTATTGGAACGCCATTTCCTCTCTAGGCTCTGTGATTTTTGCTTCAGTTTCTGGATATGAGGATTATACCATGGCTTCCTTTGTTTATACCTGATTATACCTGACTTCCTTTGTTTTATAGTATTCCCTTTTAGAGGGGCGATAGTATCTGACGTTTTTCAGAGCTAGCGTGCAGCACTGTCAATAAGATGATCAATTTGGGAGGGAGTGAGATCAGCTAAGGAGTCCTCTAATATTTTAAAGCATGGCACTGAATCTAAAGCTGATGTAATCAGTTCTTTATATTTAGTCACAGTATCTGTTAAACGTCTAGTGTGGAGATGTTTATCTACTGGTGTGTAGTCATGTACTAAAAATTCAAAAGTTATCAAATAATGGTCTGGCAGAAAAGGAGTATGGGGGAAGACTATTAAATGATCAGTTTCAATTGCCAGAAGAAAGGACAAGGTCAAGGTCAAGGGTATGATTGAAGCAGTGAGTAATTTTTATGTACAGGCTGACAAAACCGATTGAGGCTAGCAGTGAAATAAATGCAGAACTAAGGCAATAATTATCTCATAATGTTAGCAGCACTTACAATAATTACATACGCTGTCATTAAGAACAAAACTTGACAGAAACTCTGATAATTCAGATAAATATTCAGTGTATGTGAGGGCAGTACAATGGGTGAGAGAGGCTAAGAACAATTGGGGAGAGTGGATTCATTTAGGCTAATATAATCATCATTACTCAGTCAGGTTTCAGTAATATGATGATCTCTTATTAGCTTGTTTACTAATATGGCTTTGGATGAGAGAGATCTAATATTTAGAAGTCCACATGTAATTTTCCTACAAAAAATTAAATTTACTAAAACTCCCACATTTGTTGTTTTAATTTTTATTATGTTTTTATGTGAAATTGCTCTTTTAATATTACATTCAAATAAATGACACGGTCGGGGGACAGTTTCAATGGGGTTTTTGTCTGGAAACTGCCCTAATGGAAGGACAGAGGTGCGTGTAGGACTGCAACTTTGTCTTCTGGTCTTAACTCTGGTTTGTCAGGGTTTTGGGTCTATAATAAACTTGGTAAAATTCCTGGAGATGAGAGTTGCTCCATCCAAAATGGGATGAATGACGTCCCTCCTAATCGCACCAGGTCTACCCCAATATGTCTACCAATTGTCTACAAAACCCACATTGTTATGCTGTAAAGCCACCAAGCGCTTAGGTCCAAATGATATAATTTTTAAAATATCAATATTACTTACAATTTCTACAAACAGTAAACCTAATTTGGTTTGGATATATTTTGCAGTCAGTTTATAAGACCATCTGTCCTACTGTGCTCCTCAGCGTTGTCACATATTGAGCCCAAAGAATGAAAGAACAAAAAGAAAGAACAGCTCTGGCAGAAATAGAAAAAGAGCAGGATGTCCTCACATACTTCACTGCAGGTTCATAAGCAATGCAGCAGAAATCATTGCTGTGGATCTATGGTGGGCATTTTGGCTTGTAGCATGTTGCGGAAGCAGCATCCCCTTCGATCACATAACATCAGTGTGTATGTGTCACTTGTGTGTTGCCCAATATTGCCAACTTTGTGCTATAAAGACATCATCCATCTTTGTGTCATTGTTGCAAATTGACATTTTCACCTTGACATTTGGTGAAGTGCAATACTTCTTGTAGAATTAGGTAAAAGTACAATTACTGAAAAAAAAAAAACCCTCACTTACTCATACACAGAAAAAAGTGCTTTTACTGTAACATGAGTACTTGTAATTTGTGACTTCCACCCAAGAAATGTACTGCGGACTTCAGTTATTGCCCAAATTATAAGTTCTAATTGTAAGCATTGTTTAGTATGTATATACACTTAATATAAATGTCACCTGGCGAAATTACACCAGCACAGGACACACAGCTGTTTAGGTTCTTTTTTTTCTGAACAAGAGAATTTGGCGTTCAGTTAGAATAACAAAAGGAATGGGAAAATAAATCAATGAAAAGAGGCAACAGGTCCTATGCTTATTGCAATCTTTAGCAAACAAGATCTGTCCCGACAGGTCACTACTCAGCTTGACTTTAGCTCCTGCTGCATTTATACTGCAATAGCGGTAATCTGGAGCATCTGGCACTAAAACACTCACAACAGAAAAATATACAGACAAGCACAAGCGTGCAAAAATTTAGGTGGGCTTTTCTAGTACAAAAAAGTGCATGATACCGGAATGTTTTGCTTACTGATACAAAGGAATACATTAATAACTTGAATGGCTAATTTCTATGACACAGAGAACATTAAACACACAATTTTTAAGTCACCGTCTTGCATTAAAGGTTTGTAATGCTAGAATGAATATATAAAACCTAAATACATACAAACTTGTACTTTTAGGAACTTTTTAGGAACAAAAACACATGCATGACATACAGTAACAGAATCACATAAGGCTTGTAACGAGACTAAGCTTTAACCATTGCCTGAATATCTGGTAACATCTGGCAGATACATGCACAGTAGTAAATATAATCCGGCAATTTGTAGCCACTCATTACTTTTACATGGTCATTACCTAACATTTTGTGTCACAGACACATTTGACAAAATAATTACCTTCAAAACAGCTCAAAATAGCTGAACAACATTCCATGCGGGTATCTTGATATGGCAAGGTGGATTTCCACCTTTAGGTTCATCTATGAGGTGTTCTTTTACTGTCCTCCATCCCACAAAGGGTACTGTGATTGGAATAGTGCCATATGGTGGTGTTAACAGTAACATTTTTCACTTGGCCACATAAATATAAACTTAACATTTGCCGCTGTTTGTCTCAGGATCAAGGGTCTTGAGTTCACCTTTTTGAATTTGTGAATTTGCTAAAGTGATTTTAAATTAAATAGCATTCAACAAGAAACATGATCTGAGGTATTCTGTAGTCAAAAAGACTATTTGCATGCCCACCATATTAAATTCTGTTAACTTCCAATAGTCACTCTTCTCTCTCTCATCACTCAGATCATCCGGTTTTGGTCTGGGCTATCACTTCATGATCGGCTAATCTCACCTGTCAAATAGATATGCCACTCTTGCATCGTCTATCATCTTGTTGTGTTCCTTTTAAATACGTCTCTCTCCCCTGCCTAGTTCCTTCATGCTGCTGCTGGTCGTGGCCCTCCACCCCCCCATCTCCATCCAGCTCTGGCGGTGCCACCAGCTCTATCATTTCCAGTCGACACATCATGGTCAGTCACCACAACCACCAGTGTCTGGACTCTACGGGGGAATGTATAGTGCTGCCGCTTAGGAAGACAGCTATCAATCACAATCTCTCTATGGAGTCCAAGCGCCAAAGACTTTATTCATATTAATTAATTATTTATTGTGTTCAATAAACAATTGTCTCTTCTTCATACGTGTCTCTCCTGATTGAAATATACTATTACAGTACGCTGTAGTTCATTAGTTCATAAACAGGTATAACACTGATATTCACTCTTTTAGGATTTATCAAACAGTGCATTGAAACAGCAGGAGTCATAATACTGTAAAAATGATCATAATCTATTTTAAATTTACAAGTGACAGCATCTGAGCAGGGATGAAGTCCTCACAATCAAACCAACTCATACATTTCTTCAACAATCAATTCATACACAGATGCTTAACACTGCCATGGTCTTTGACTAATGACAGACACCACAATTCTTGCAGAGTAAAAAAGTAATGTGTCAAATTTTGTATAAAACACATACTGTGAACAAGGAAAAAAAATGTCTTGTTCCAGATATGGGGGTGGTCAGTAAAGCAGGAAATGAGTGCAAGTGGTCAGTGGTCCCTCATGTCCTGTGGCACCTCCTCTGAGGCCTACTCCATTGCCGGTTTGGGAGGTCTGTGCTTGCAAATGTACTGTGGAGAGAATGACAAAATGTTATTGACACCTTGTTCTTCAAGGTCCATAGCTTTTGCTCTGATTTAGCTAGCTAACTTGTTAGTTTGTTGGTGCTTCTTACATTGGCTTGGATTTACATGGCAGAAGATTTTTTCATATAATCTGACCTGGAAGGCCATTATGAAGCTTTAGTTAAATCATGCAGTGCTTGACCAACTTTACCTCCTTGGTGTCTTCCAGCGTGGTGTATCTGTAGTTTGGCGGTTCCAGGCTCCTCAACCTGCTGGAGTAAAGGTATCGACTGCTGTTGATGAACTGCCTCGTCATAGCAAGTTGCTGCTTCAGCAATTCATTGAGTGCAAAGGCAGCTGGATTAAAGTTGCTGAGAGCTGAAAGGGAGAATGTACACACACATAAAACCAAAATAATCAGATGCTTTCTGCTATAGTGTATGCTTTTATGAAAAATCTGTCTTTACTTGTGCAGGACTAGTACCAAAAGGTCACGATAAACACGAGTACTAGTATCGCTAGTTTAAAATAAAAATGAAGTGAATGATCTTCATGAGAATTCACTAATGACTTGAAAAATACAAATACATTTTCATAAGAATACAGAGCCTTTAGAGGAGCAGTTTATCTTAAAGGAAATAAAACATATTCTTTTGGGGTATTCTAGCTAAGTTAGAGCTACCACTCTAAGACTGCTACCACTCTAATATCTGATTCAAAAATAAATAGATGCAACCAGCACAATGGTAAGCTTGACTGAGACCGGAATATCATGTCCCCGTTTTAACTTTCCCTCCACGCTGGAACAATATCTGATGTTTTAAATGTTAGACTCACAGTGTGATGTCTGGTATTTTGTTGTTGGTTTTTTTTGCCCGTAGGTGTGAATGTGAGTGTGGATGATTGTTTGTCTCTATATGTCAGCCCTGCGATTAACTGGCGACTTGTCCAGGGTGTCCCTTGCCTTCGCCGATGATGCTGTGATAGGCTCCATATATATATGTATATATACATAGGCTCTACCTCTTTTACCTCTTATTATTGATTGATTGATGTCTTTACTTGGAACATTAAAAATATACAGAAAAATTAATTAAAAATAAAGAAATAGACAACAAAAAGGAAACATAAGACTCTTCAATCGCCATCATTCCTGCAGTACATCACATTTTACAAGCCCAAAAAGGAGTAGGAGGAAGTATATAACTATTCATATGTCAATATCTAATTACATACATATGCAATACATTTTCTGATTTCCAGATTCTAACTATATACAATACACAATAAAAGATTCAAATATCAAAATATCAAAATAAAAATAAAATATCCACATACCCACAAAGTACAGACAGCTGTAAACTCCAGTGAGTATCATAGCCTTCCCAATTCCTGTGCCTTGTAAACTTATTTCTTCTTGAATTAGATTATATTACTTAATTGTTTTAGATCTACACTCAGGTTAACAGTTTCACACCACAAGTAGACAAACAGAAACTTGTCAATGTTATTTGTATATTTAAAGTCTTGCATGTCCCCTTAAATTGTAACCAACTCTCAAAGATTATTTTCTGAATGATTCCAGGCAGCTGATTCCTCGCTTCAGACATTATTTATGCATTTCTGTATACCACCAAGTCAAAAACATTTTAAGAATTTATACTGTAAAAATAATGGGTTATTAAACAGATCTCAAGGATGGCCTTCTTTCACCTCCGTAACATTGCTAAAATTCGGCACATCCTGTCTCAACAAGATGCAGAAAAACTAGTTCGCGCATTTGTTACTTCCAGGCTGGATTATTGTAATTATTTATTTTCAGGTTGCCGTAATAAGATTTTAAAAACTTTTCAGTTAATCCAAAATGCAGCAGCACGTGTACTGACTAGAACTAATATCATGCGATCATGCAAAATTCAGTAATATTCTTTCTATAAAGTGTGCAAGTGTAGCAAATTTAAATGGCCATATCTCTGCAGTCAGAAAATTACTCACTAAAAGAAAAAAACCCTAAAACTCTTCATTCTTACCATCGAGATTCAAGTATAGATGTTCAACTTGTCAACATTCCGTAGTCTATTGCAAACTCTGACTCTTGAATGTTTCCTGGTTTTCTATGTGTATCATGTTCTCCTTTACTGGGTCTTACCTTCCACCGTTTCTGCACTAAGAACATGTGTAAACACTGGGGTGGGATTCTTGTAGGTCGTGTCCACTGCAGGCCCCAAAGTAGCCACATCTAGGTGGGGAGAGCCAGAGATGAGACACAGAAACTTTGAGTTTACAGTCAATGAGCCATGATAACTTGAAGACTGTGAAACAATGATATAGTTATAGTGGTAGCAATGATTAGTGACCCTACCACATGTCTAATTACAACACACTGCGTGTGTCACACTAACCTGTGGGCCATGTATATATGAGTGGTTCAGGCTGATGAGTCTGAACTGCGGCTTCTTTTAAAACCTTTCCAGTTGAATCAGGTCTTCTCAAATGACCGGAAAAGGTCTGGTTGCCATGTGACCTGGTGGAATCGCTGCCTGAGCTGACAGTCTGACTGTGATCTGGGGTCGGTGAGGTGTAGGGGCAACTTGTGTTTGAGAGAGCACTTGAATTATCATCTTCTGTCCTCTCTTGGGACACGCTCAAATCCTCCTCTCTGATCTCTGACGCCACCTCCCCTTCACTTCCATGTTCTTCCAAGTGCTCTGAAAGCTGGCTGGCACTATCCTCTGGCTCTGTCTTGCTCTCACTTTCAAAGTCACTTTGGTAGTCTAGCACATCCTCCTCCTCCTCCTTCTTTAATTCTAGCGGCTGTTCTCTGTTCAGGGATGCAGGAACATTTGTGCCAAGTTTGCCTTGACTCTGTTTAGGCAGCAGAACAAATAAAAACATTATTACTTTCAACATGCCCCCCATAATTATTGAAATTAGTTTCAGTCTTACTTCTCTCATTAGCTTTGTTTCCAGCAGCAAGTAACGCTGCTGGAAAACAGAGCCAAAAGAGTTAATGCTGGAGATACATTTAGCAGGGTGAACCAAAGAGACTGCAATTAATTGTTAATGTTGCTCTGTATGGGCTGGGTTTAAAAATAAGCCATTGTTTCCTAACAGATTTGCTGTACCTGTGTAAGTTACCTGCTGTAACTTAAAAGCTGATAGTATTTCAGTCTCGTGATTACAATTTAAAGTGAATTTCAAGTAAGCTGGGTGTAAAATTATTTCACAATTAATGGCCAAAACCTCAATTAACTGTAATTTTTTTCTCTATAATACAGCACACACCCAACCAGCATTATATATTACACACCACTTATTTCTAATTTTAAATTCACTGTTCGTACTTAGTGCTGTAATGACTGACCGCATCCGGTGTTTCTTCAGTGAATCCAAGGTTAGCGGGGACCAGGTCATCTAATGTCACCATCACATTTATCTTGAATTCTGCATTATAACAGAAGATTCCAATTTTTAGTGGACAAATAAGCTTTTCCTCGGCATAAGGTTCAGTACAAAACGGTGCGTGTATCCATCCATCCGTCCCAAAAAAAAAAAAAAGAAAAACCCTTGGAGCATTTCCTCTACCTACTGATTTTTTACCATTGCAGAAATATGATTGTGACCATAATTTCACTTTTGGGACATTTCCTGTTACTTTTACTACCACAATCATTTCTATATTGAACTAGATCAGTGGTTCTATCATGCCTCCCTTTGGAATAGAACATTCAAATATTAAAAAACAAAACACAAGACTGTCCCATTAGACTGTATTTGTTTCAAAAATAAAGAAAAATGAAAAAGAAATAATAATCACTTCGCTAGAACAATAACATTAAACTAAACTGCTCCATCAAACTGTGCTTCTTCCAAAAATAGATGAAAATAAAATATGCAATCATCTTTTTAGAATAGCAACTACGGGGTCTGTGAAAAGCCAACATATGTAGGTTTTTGGCATCAAAGATTACCAAGTGGATTTGTGAGAAAGCAATATTATTACTGTATATGCGGCGTATGAGATCCTCTGCTATCATGTGTGGTTGCTTGCGCTGCGCAATTCTTTGTGACGCCAGCTGTGCTTTGTTTGCTCACTGATGTTGGTTTTTTTTTTATAGTGATTTTCCTGTTTTTGTGATTCATCAAGTTTTCTCTAGAAGAACTTGAGTGGCTTACTGGAGTGAGGTGTAACATCTCAAAGTGTCTTCTGAATTTGTTGGGGTTTTCAGATGTAAAACACACAGTTCTCTTCTCATCTCCTGGATAAATTCACTGTGAATCCAAGAGCAAGTTATGCGTCACCATTTTTCCCTGATCAACGTTACCGTTGTCTGCCTTTTTCTTTGTTTCTATCCAAAAAACATCTAATTTTTCTTTCCTCTATTTAGCATTCCTAGACTCTCTCTCTCTTTCTTTCTGTCTGTCTGAATGCGAAATCCCCCTGGAAGCATGCTCTGTTTGTTGTCACCTGAAAATGAGTCCAACTGATCTGACATCAAAACATTATTTCCACCTGCTACATTTTCCTTTGCTGAAAAAGAGAAAAGGAAGCTTTCATTTGATTAAACACTGGATAAATGGTGAATGGAAAATTCAACCTAAAGAAACAAAGTGATCAATCCAACCATAAAAATATTGTTTGAAGTTTCTGGTTCTTCCATGTAGGGTGCATCATGAGCAGGAAATATAACTTAAGCAATAATACATCATCAACCAATAATATTTCATGAGAGCTCCTGATGAAACTCCATTTTTCAAAGGGTATTTGCCTTCTCTCACCTTCAGATGAGACTGTGTGCTCCTCACTGTGTGGATCTTCAGAGGCAGATGCAACAGGGAAGAGCTCCTCCAGGGGCATCACCTCACTGCAGCTTGACATGGAGGACAGGGAACCCTGTGGGGACTCTTCCCTGTGAGGGGAGCTCAGTGTCCACAGAGGGGATGGTGAGCCACAGGGAGGAGAAGGGGATGGGGAGAGGACAGGGGGGCTGAACTGGACCTTAGACAAACCAGTGAATCTGAAAGGAGAACCTTGGCACAAAGGAAGGGCAGGGGAACGAGTTGGTGTTGTTCTGGAGGACGATGACAGTGGGACATCAGCAGGAGGTGTGGAGCAGACCTTCTGATTGCTTCTGCTCTCAATCTATGAGACAGGGATGTAGAGTACTGAAACTCTCCAACATTTTACTTTTTAAGTAACTCTAATAACCACATAGAGGGATAAAAGTTTGAAGAACTATTTTCAAGTATGATGGATAATAATTTTAATCAGAATAATTAAAACAATAGTTGTATCTGACAATTTTTCCATGATTAATTGTTTTGTAAAATGTCAAAACAATTGTGAATGTTTGACATTTTTGCTTGAGAAAAGATTAAAAAACTATAAAATTAACAGAATTATCAAATTAATGATCAAAATAATTGGTAGCTCTTTTTCCAAACAACTATTCAGTTATTAAATAGAAGAGGAGAAATGGTAGACATGTTTTAAATTATTAGCAAACACTGTGTTAAATACCCTCTCACTGAAAATACACTTTGGGTGGTTCAGTGGTGAACATCCTGTTTAATCTCTGGGCCTCCACTTCTCAAGTGTACCTCTATATATGTATATATACATATATATATATGGAGCCTATTACAGCATCATCGGCGAAGGCAAGGGACACCCTGGACAAGTCGCCAGTTAATCGCAGGGCTGACATATAGAGACAAACAATCATCCACACTCACATTCACACCTACGGGCAATTTAGATTTTGCATGTTTTTGGACTGTGGGAGGAAGACGGAGTACCCAGAGAGAACACACGCAGACACAGGGAAAACATGCAAACTCTGCACAGAAAGGCCCTGACCCAGGAATCGAACCCAAGAACTTTTTTTCAATTAATAAGCCATGTCAGAAACAATTTTCCACTGCTTGATGGGTAATAATATTTTTCTGAATTTGAAATCACTGGAAATTTATTTAAATTTTCAGATAAGCCAAATGTATCTTGCAAAGAACAATATACTGAGCAAAGCATTCCTACTTACAATAGGGAATGCTGTAAATATGTCGTAAGAGTGTAAATAAAGGGAGTGAAAAGCATAAATAGCCCAGGATATAAAGTGTAAATGTACCTTATCTGCCGTTCTTATGGAAGAAGGTCTCCCAGGTAATAAAAAACTGTTGTCCATTGAATCCAGCGAGTCTCCAAGAAGTTTCTTCATGTCTTCCTCATCACTTTCCAGACTCACACCACTCACTAGCCTCACTGACTTGGCCTCCCAGTGTGCTAAAGAGACTGGAGCATCAGCAGCTCTGAACCCGGACCTGAAAAAAACATCTAGACCTTGTAGAGAACTACCCGCCGTATTATTGTTGTTCATGGCTACAGCTGTGGTTTTTTTGAGGAACGGTTTCCCATTAAGGCTCTGGCCATTGCTGGACTGTACTGAGAGCATGGGGGGCCCTGGGGACTGGGCAACTGGTGGTGACATCTGGTGTCTCAAATCAAAGGTTAACTCCTTTCCAGGTTTTTGCCCCTGTCTGGTCTGCCTGCGGCTGCTGATGCGGCTTTCAATTTGAGCCAATCTGTTCAAAGCAGTATTCTGGGAGCCTCGCAGGTAACATGACACACTTCTGACCATATGAGTGGGATGAAAGAAGAGCAAAACAATTCATTAATTTTGAGAAGTGAATATTAGAACTGGAGATTTGTTGGGCACAATCTATGGATGAGGTCAGAGAAAACTATAAAGTACAACACAACATACCTGGGTACAGACACCTGAACTCTTGTTGACACACTCTTGTCAACCGGACTAGCCAGTCTCTTGCTGACGGTCTGGCTGGTATTGGTTGCAGATGCTGGAACCTTTTTAAAGAATCTGCTCCCTCCTCCTCCACCCAGAGGGCTTTGAGGTCCGGGATCCTGGCAGAGGGAAACAAGGGGCGCTCAAACAGCTTCATAAAAAGGTAGAAGCTTGTTGACTCACTTGGATTGTGGAAGGGTTTTAAATTCATTTGCGTGTATATCCTTGTCATTGTGTTTACCTTAGTGGATTCTCCTTTCAGGGTATTCCCAATTGTGGCTGAGCCCATGATGTACGCTCGATGCTCAGGAGCTGAGCTGACCGAGGACAGATCACTCAGATCTGACAGTAAAGTGTGTGTGTTCTGAGGCGCAGCCTTGGTTTTCACAGATCCCTCCAAAGTGCTCTACAGAGAGTAGAAGGAAAAACACGTTTCTGGTGTTAACACGCAACATTTGTTTAACCATCATCATAATAATGTGTGAAGCTTGAAGCTCACTGTAAGTAGTCGTATTTTGTCTGTGGAACCCTGCATCAACTCCACGTCGCCTCTGCTTTTCCTCTGGGCGGACAATCGTTCCTGAGCCCGGTCCAGAGCCGAGCTTCGACCGCCTCGTTTCCACATCTTTCAACTAAGTATTATCTACTTAATATCTCATAGTTATTGGGTAGCAGTTACTGGTTAGCTAGCTGATTGACACAGGCTAACGATAGACGCTAACTGCAGCACATTTGTCAACGCTGGTTAACCACCAACATATAGTGCTTCGTGCGTTAGATATTCATTTAGAGACCCTTCACAGCCTACTATTATTTCATATCAGCTTAGAAACATAAACAGCTCACAACTTCTAGCAGTGTAGTGCAGATAGTTAGGAAACAGTACAGCGTCCCTCGTCTCCAGGGAAATGCTTCTCTTTCTTCTCCGTTTAGATATTTAACGGCGAGTTCGCAACGCACGTATTATTTGCATTACCGCCACCTACTGCTCCGGAGTGTGGACCAGAAACTTGCTTACAATCTACGTTTTCCTAAAACAAACAAACAAACAAAAAAAACAACGTTCCCCCACCCATTCCTCATACCCATACAACGCAGAACCCCTTCTCCCTCAGGTAATATAACAGTACCCTGACCCTTTCTCTAATATTTAAATTTCTCTCATCCTTGCAGTTTTTTCGTCACCTCTCTCTCTCCCTGTTTTATTTAAATGCACAAAGCCCCAGTCTTTCCTCTCTCCTCTGTCCATTTTTTACCCTTTACCCTTCACTTTAATAGTTTTTTGAATGTGGGATAGATGCCTGCCTTTCCCCCTTTGTACCACATTTCTTGCCCCATTTCCATTACCTTCTCCCATATCATACTCTTAACCTCTGGTTCACTGATGTTGATTTGTATTTATACATTTCCTACATCTCCTTTCCTTAAAGACATCTTTGCCATCTCATCAGCCCTATCATTGTCTCTCACCCTACAATGTACTGTAGGGTGACAAGTGTTGAATGAAAAGCTGTGCAGCCAGCTAGAACTGAGGAGGAATCTGAGCAAATCGCCACCTTATCCTTACTATTTTTCCAAGCATCTTATACCAGTAAACTCTGCCACCATCTCCAGTGTCTAGACTCACTCTATAAATTACACTCCAGATTATACTAATGTATTATGTGAGAGAGTTTTCCATTTCTATCGGGTTTTACACTTTATTTTGTTTTATTCCTGTTGTTAAGCACTTTGTAACACTGTTAAGAAAAAATGTTCTATAAATTAAGTTTATCATTATTATCATATGTGAAAATCTATGAGTTATGGGCACAAAGATTTGAGCTCTAACTATTTTCTTAGAACTCTGAGGGGGAGAAAAAACAATCTGCTTCTTAGCCCTCTGCAAAAGAAAATTCAGAGAATTCTCAGTAAGTCAAACATGGGCGTCAGAGGCCAAAAAATGTGGATGGGTCCTCCCTGCACCAAACACACTTGAAAGCTTGTATCAAACCTGAGACTCCACAGGTGCTGCTCACTTCTCAACACCCAAAACTTTGAGACTACAAAGCCAATAAAAACAGGGGGCAGGTATAAACTGGACTTCATACACCAAATCATGAACCAGAAATCAAATCTCATCTTTGATGTTTTGTGATTGAAAAAAAAGAAATAAATAAACAATAAAGCCTATTGATAATAAAACAAAAACCACTCCTGACTGGTGATCCATAGCTTTTGGTTAAGTTGAGACATGCAGAGTATTCTGATTTTAGTTTGAGACTCCTAATCACTTTGGCATGGTTCACTGTGGCAATGTAAACAGAAGAGCTTCACTGCAAAATGGCAGTGGTGTGGCTCAGTCAGTGGGGACTGATGTGTCATAGGGCAACCAAGTGGTGTTTTAGTTTTC
>KV751359.1:48337-78612 GCA_001698575.1 Mola mola
CAGTTTTCACAGCATTCTTTGGCAGTTGCGAGGCATGCCCTGGTTTCCAACATGCGTCTCACAGCTCTACTTGTCCTTGCATTCTTGTCTTCCATAGTGCATGTGAACGAGAGCATTAAATTGTGAAGCAAAATAATCAAATATTTTTCCAGTATACAGTACATATATTGTAGGTCACTGATTTAAAAAGCAGAACACACAAACTAACAGATGTAGTGGGAAATACTGTACTATATTGCACAATATTACCATCAATTATTGACCGTGAGGAGGTAAGAACAAAATGTAAACCAACCATTTTAAGTGCTTTAATCAGTGACCTTATTTGAGCTTTTGTCTGGAATTCACTAGCTACTTGAAAATGTCCCCTCTTCTTTCCGTTCTCTGATAGGGCTTGAATCATCAGGCAATTCTCTTAAAATGTTCTTGTCATGACCTTACCTTTAGTCATGTATTTTCCAGTACATGTGGTCTTTGTTTCTTGTTGTCCATTAACACTGCCCTGTACCCACCTACATGCAAAATCACAACCTGTCCTTGAATCCTGTAGTTGCCTATACAGTGACCAACATATTCCTTCCAAATGACATAGTATAACCAGCAGAGACATTGAATACTAATCTTCAAAACAGATTAATTTTTGTGTTTGCAGTGTGCTAACTTCTCAAAAAACTCTCCTCTATGGCACTTAAATCTGGCAGATATAGAACTGATTTTTGATTTCAGTATTTCAATTTCACAATTTTATATAAACAATAAGGGCAAGTAAAAAAAAACAACTACATTTTCCACATTAGACCAGAAGATTTGAACAAGTTAAATCTGAAAAATATTAGACTTTCTTTTAGGTGTCTGGTCCAGTGTTCTGAGGATGGTACATTGTAGGATTTAGCAAACACAAAATGGAGCAAGCATTTGCAAAAGCTGGAAGATAAGTTCAAACAACATACCTTTGCCTATGACTTCTCATCGGCAGCAACCTTTTGGTGTGTGCACTCAAACCAGGTGTTGTCTGTGATGGGAAAATGGAGGATGTAATATTTACACATTGTATTTATGTCATATGTTGTAACATAATAATGCTTGTCATGTTTGTTCACAGGAAAGCAAAGAAAAAGAAGATGAGTCATTATTTGACAATGGATATGCACAACTGCATTCATTTATCCAAAATACATGCATGTTATTAGAGGACAACTGTTTAATAGTTGAAATGTCTTCACAGTCTTGTCAACTTCAAAAACTGACAGTTTGAGGACTTTAAAGATAAGAGGCATTATGTAGTTACAACAGGCTCCTTCTATTATGAGGGCTCGTTGCACACTAGTCATTAGTTAGGAAGCACACACACTGCTAGGAAAACTTTACCTTCCATGGCATACGGTATAATAAGTGATCAGCTTGGTCTCAACCTGATTGTGACCATTATTAGCTAACTTGTATTCCAGTAACTCTACAAGAAAATAACCACAAACATCAAAATCTATTAATTAAATCTATTAAATCTATTAAATCTAAATAAACATTCTAAATCAAGCCAGAATTTACAAGTTGTGTTGACCCCTGAATTACAACTTACAATAGCAGTAACTAGTAAAATATCAATTCTGTACTTCAATGACCTTACAACTTGTGAGCCCTCTCAAAAAACATGTTCTTATCATAATTAATTGAGATATGAGAAGTGTAGCAGGATAGTGTTCCTTGCAATTAACATGACTTTCAAGCTAAAATTTTTCTCTTGGAACTGGCATGAATGAAAATGTATGTTTTTAGATGTGGACACGATATGCTTTTAGAGCAGTTTTGTTGTTAAAAACATATATAAATATGCTAATAAGAAAATCGATAGTGTAAAATTCGTCACAAACACTAAAGAAAAGTCACAAAACTCTAAACACAGTAAACAAAGACATTATACTATATTTTACACTACTCAAAACAGGCAAAAAGGAACCTACACACATAAATATCGGAAAGTGCAACTTATTTATTCAAATAAACCAAAAATACTTTCATTATCAGTGTTTCTACTAATGTTAAAATAAATACATATAGAAAAATACAAGAAAAACAGAACTGTAGAATAAGTCACACAAATCAAATGAAAATTCTGAGATTCTGAGAAGTAAAGAACAGACATTTTTCAGTCGTTGCACGAGGATCTACACAGACACAACCACATTTCCTTGACACACAATAGTTAAATAGGTCATATACTGTAACAGGTTTTGAGTAATTCTGCATCGATACGAGTGACAGTAAGAACAGTTACATTCTTGTCCCATTGATGAAAATATGTAAGTTTTAATCAGCTTTAGTTTTTAAAGTCTTCACTCAGCAGGGGCAACTGTTAACTGGCAGAGTTAATGCAGTACGTACAGCAAACCAGAGATTTGGATAGAGCTTCTGAAGTTGGTTACATGAAGAAATGTAAGCATCCTTAGGGCAGTGGTCAGTGGTGACAAACAATTATCTAACATCTCTCTTAAATTCCCCAAATATTGAACATCAAATATCGACTATTGTAGTAATCCAACAGTCAGTGTGGCATTTCATCCAAAACTGTAGATGTAAAATTCATGTTGGTGCCAGAGGAAAACTAGGGCTCATAGGGTTGCCTTTCTATTATTTAAGGATAAGTTTTCTTTTTGCATAAAATGTGTAGTTCAATTGCGAGGAATGGACCAGACACACAATAAGCACAGTGAAAGGTGTCACTTGTAATTTCCAGCCACATTTCCTTCCCCCTGCCACAGGAGGCATCAGCATTTCACTCCTTCTCAGTGACCCTGTTCTAGGTTGTGTACCTTCAGACATTTTAGATAACTTAAACATGTTTATCAAACACTTCAAACCTCACATTCAAACTGCTCAGACTGGGGTCTGCCTATAGTCTGCCTATGCCAATTTCTCCTTATTTGACTAATTCTTGTGTTGTTTCTTGAATCTTTGCTTGGGATCATGGTTTCTTTCCTGAGTGGATGTTTAGGATGGTGATTAATGTCATTTACTTTCATCTTCTCTGACACGGGGACCTGTAACTTCTACATGTTTGTAAAGCCCTCAGAGCAGCTCTTCATCTCCCCATCTGTCACGCTGGAGGTCAAAGTGACTCAACTCTGTTGGACCTCCCAATTTGACACCACTCTCATAACCCTAGTTTGTAAATATCTGAAGCCTTATGCTGAACCCATGATGATGTTGTTTGCCATATCAAAGATTTCTTCATAAGTGAACTATCTCTGTGTTCCTGTATGACAGTTTTTTGAACCATGTCAGATTATTAACATTTTCTGTCTTAGATTCTAAGCGTGCATTATCACACTGTACGTTCTGAGTTTTTTCTTTTCATCGAAAATCTGTTTTCAGAATACAAGAAATGGCATTACTAACAGAACACGTTGATAGATGTCACAGTGGCCATGAAATAATGCTGGAAAAGCCGGTCAGGGTCTGGAGGCTGGTTGTCGCAATCTAGTTTGACCCTCAAAAAATATTTTTTGGGGGGCTTTAAGGGCCAGCAGAGGTGCTGACATGACTCGGGCTTGATGCAGAGTCTGAAAGACAGTTTGAAGAAAATGTACTTATAACAGGTGACAAATTACAAATCCTTTTCTTACTTTAAAAGAAGTGACTAATGACACCAGGACCAACAGTTGCCAGTTAGTTGCTGGGGCGCAGCACTTCCTGGGTCATGTGACATGTGCTCTCCTCTCAATTGAAATAATGTGCAGACATGAAAAAATGTTACATTAAAAGTTGGTCCTCTAAGCGTATATATTTGCCTTTTAAAACCATAAGGCTTTCACTGCTCGGTCCCTTATGAGGATGGGTGCTCATTGGATATGATTAAGATTAAGGATATCTGCAATTGTCATTTAAGATGTGTGACAAGTCCAGTGTCATTTTCAGTTGCACATTGCTGATTTCTGTAAAGCAGTTGAACCTGAACCGTTTCTAATTGTCCTTCTGAAATCAATTCTTTTATCTGCTTCATTTGTCTTGACGTAATGAGGGAATGGACAACACCTGGGCATGAAACTGCTTGACTGCAGTCAATTATCAAAATATTTTAAGCCCCTGAAAATGGAGATATTCTGCATAAAATGGCTGTAACAGTAAATTCCACATTTTTGTGAAACTTATTAAAGCTGAAAGTCTGCATTTCAATCACATTTTGATTGTTTTATTTCATATGGTGGTGTATAGTTTCAATTTTCTTCAAGTAAGTAGGGAACGGACCATGCCTGGCCATCAAACTGCTTGTCATCAGATACCTGTGAAAGCCTGCAGTGATGTCCATGGGCTTCTTTCAACTTCAGGTAGTCGTTGACTGCAGGGTTTTCAACCAAGTATTAGAAACTACGGTTACATTTACAATTACGTTTGTTTGTCCAAATACTTTTGTGCCCTTAAAAATGGAGGTACTCTGAATGAAATAGTTACAATTCCTAAAAGGGAAATGGCATATTTTTGTGAAACCTCTTAAATTAAAGCTGAAAGTCTGCACTTAAGTCATATCTTGAATGTTCTATTGTGGTTGTGTATAGAGGCAAAATGATAACAACTGTGTCAGTGTGTAAATACTTCTGGACCTAACTGTAGATCCTCTACTGTAATAGTGCAGTTCTTTTTGTTACCTTTTATTAGTTTTAAGAAATAAAATTAAACAAATTAAGAACAGAATGAACAGTTACTTTTTTTGTAATACATATTTTGAGTCTCATTCTTTGTTCTAACTCTACTCAAAATGGTAAACTCAAGAACAGCCGTGTAAACTAATTTATGTTTGAGGATGACAATGCCACCAGTTCCCTAATGCCTCCGTGGGTCTGAGAAGGCCGGCAGCCCCCCAATGCCTAATACAAGCTGAGCTTGGAGGGGACTGCTTACCATGTCTGCTGTTTGTTCTATTTCGACTGTATCTAATCCCTGTCAGGGCATTATTAATGAGTACTATGGCTGAATGAGCCATGGCGAAAAGTAATGTTACCTAAGAAGAGCTAATAGCATTATAGAGTTACACTCAAAGAATGTGGAATAATTACTAGAGGCCATGACAGGGGCTGTATGTTTTTTTTAGTTTATGTCCACATTCTCTCAGTATGTTATAGCAGGAAATGGCTTTGGTATGAAGATGTTTTATATAGGTATGAAATATTGGCCATGCCTAAAACACTGTTAAAATGTGGCCCTTATCAAGCTAAGTGAATGTTAACTTTTTTTGCAGCTATGTAAAGGGCCCTTACGCATCAAAACCATTGAACATGACTCATATGAGATTAAGGCCTCCAGACAGGAGGACTCAGTGCAAAGATGACTGCCAAAGGCTTGCTGAAAAATAACTCAGAAGAAGTTTTACAAGATATGTAATTCATAACTTTTTTTCCATGTTATGTAAATAGGGTGTAAATTACAGATTACATCATGTAAAATAATGGAATTGCTCAAAATGACGAATGGTTTTCATCGTCTGAATATTTTTTATTTATTTATTCATTTTTGAAGATGCAAGTCAATTGAAGGATTGACGGACATCTGATGTACAAGCCCTCAGCCTCCTTTCATATGTCCAGCGCCACTCGGGACAGTCTCTTTGACCCTTTCCCCTCTGGAGGAAGCTACAGGACAGTCAAAGTTTAGTGTTCCAAATTACAATCCCTGACTCACCCACTCTTGTACACAATTCATCCATTATACACTATGGACTTTATGGCTTTCTTCCATGTTTATGGACTCTGTTTGTCAGCTGTCTACAATACGTTACACAAACATGATAACCCTTATATTGAGTAGAGTCAGCCTTGTCTATTTGGAAAATATTTTCCTTTGTGAAAGGGGTGATAAAAAGCAGAAGCAAACATTGCAGATCAAGAAATGTCTTTACAACTACACACAAAACTTGAATGTGTAGTATAATGTAGGTTAAGGTAAATGATCACATTTTTTTGCCACATAAAAATTATTTTATTAATTCTAAAGAGGAGTCATTTAAATAAAACTAATAAATTGTCTAAAAACTGGGGGTGCCTTCACCAGATGGCAGCACTGTTAGGCTCTCGATGCCCCTGATTCACGTAGCTATGGATATTGTATGTGCATAAGAGATGAAATAATACTGATCTCAGTGGGATCTCAAAACCAGCCCTGCATACAAAGTCCAAAAGACCCCTCCCAAGATACCTCCACTCCTTAAGGGTGATTATTTACTTGTGCAAAGTAATTGGGTTTTCATTTGTGGTTAGCAGACTAGCAAAGCCACACCTATGGCATATCTGGGGACTATCCCCAGTTAACATGATCACAAGTTAAATCGACAGTTGCAGTTAAACTGTTGCAGGCGTGGGCACCCAGCCAATGGTGCTGCTACGATAATTGCTAAGATTACCTGTTGCTAATGGGTCATGGGATTAGACAGTCAAGTCGCCACTGCTGCCTTGCCTTGCTTTGTTACATACTGCTTAACTGATGTTAACATGTTAGCTGCCTCAGTACACACACAGATATTGGGTTGCTTCTGCTTTGTACAAGTTAGTATTGCATTGTGCTCTGCTCTAATTTTAGAACATTGACGATGCTATAAAAGTAACTCTGTTGCATGACTTAGTTGTGTTTAGCATTTGCCTTGGTTTTATTAGTCCTGAGTTTTGTTTGGGATATCTTGAACCCCAGTTAGCTTTAGCCTTGATTTGCTTTAGCCCTTTTTGGTTAGCTTAGTTTATTTTTTCCTTTCTTTTTCTTATTTTCCTTATTTGATTAGTTATCAGTGAAATGCTTTATCCTTAGTTTGGATAAATGTTTGACTTAAGTTGACCTTGATTTTGGTTATTATTTTTTTGATAATATATTGTTTGTATATTTTGTTAATTAGAACATTTGGTGTTTCTTTTGTTGTACTTGAGTTCATTTATAATTGATCAACTGATGAATTAATTGTTTAAGTTAATTTAGAGCTAGTTGTAAAGCACTGTGTGCATTTTATGGTTATATTTGTCAGGTAGTAATTTTTGTGAGTTAATCTCAGTGTATTAGTGTGTTGTTTGCTGGTGTTCTGTGGACTCAAATTTAACCATTTGCTTAACATGTAGTCTTATAGTTTGGTTTGTATTTTTCTTAGGTTGTTTTTTTTTAGTTGCTGGGTCTGCAGGCCTCCTTTTTGCAAAATAAAACAATTGAACTAAACATATTCTGCCCATGGAGGACTAAAATGGGTCAGAACAATTGGCACTAGGCTGCTTCACTTAAGGTAAATCCTGAAGCAGCTGGGACTCTTTTAGTTGGATTGCCAGCCACAGACTGCGCCTTTGGGTTGGGGAATGGGTCCTGACTGTGGTTTGCGCTTATGCGCCAAATAGCTGTTCAGAGTACCCACCCTTTTTGGAGTCCTTGGAAAAGGTGCTGGAGAGTGTCCCTACTGGGGACTCCATCGTCCTACTAGGAGACTTCAACGCTCATGTGGGCAATGACAGCGAGACCTGGAGGGGTGTGATTGGGAGGAACGGACTGCCCGATCTGAACCCGATTGGTGTTCAGTTATTGGATTTCTGTGCTACTCACAGTTTGTCCATAACTAACACCATGTTCAGCCATAAGCCATATCATCTAATCTGCGACCGTATGTGCTGGACACTCGGGTAAAGAGAGGAGCAGAGCTGTCAACTGATCACCACCTGGTGGTAAGTTGGATCAGGTGGTGGGGGAGGAAGCTAGACAGACCAGGCAGGCTCAAGCGAATAATGAGTGTCTGCTGGGAACGTCTGGCTGAGGCCCCTTTGAAAATGGACTTCAACTCCCAACTTCAGAGGAGCGTCAACCACATCCCGGAGGTATTGGGGAGCATGGAATCTGAGTGGGCCATATTCTGCCATTGTCGAGGCGGCTGCTCGAAGCTATGGTAGCAAAGTTGCTGGTGCTAGTTGTGGCGGTAACCCCAGGACTCGTTGGTGGACACCAGAGGTGAAAGGGGCCGTCCAGCTGAAGAAGGAGACTTATCATCATGGCTGGCCCGTGGGACTCCCGAGGCAGCAGACAGCTACCGGCAGACCAAGCGATGTGCAGCTCAGGTGATCACTGAGACAAAAACCTGGTTGTGGGAGGAGTTTGGTGAGGCCAGGGAACAAGACATCCAGTCGGCGCCGAAGAAGTTCTGGCAAACTGTTCGGTGGCTCAGGACGGGAAAGCGGAACCCCGTCCACACGGTCCTCAGTGTGGGAGGGGAGTTGCTGACCTCAACTGAGTCTATAGTTCGGCAGTGGAAGGAATACTTCAAAGATCTTCTCAATCCCACCAACATGCATTCCGAGGAGGAGGCAGAGACAGAGGACTTTGGGCTGGGCTCTCTCATCACTGGGGTCAAGATCGCTGGGGCTGTCAAACAACTCCGGAGCGGTAGCGCCCAAGGGGTGGATGAGATTTGTCCCGAGCTCCTCAAGGCTCTAGATGTTCTAGGCCTGTCAGGGTTGACACGCCTCTGCAACATTGCGTGGACATCGGGGACTGTGCCTTTGGAGTGGCAGACAGGTGTGGTTGTTCCCCTTTTTAAGAAGGGGGACCAGAGGGTGTGTTCCAACTACCGGGGGATCACACTCCTCAGCCTCCCTGGGAAGGTCTACTCCAGGGTGCTGGAGAGGAGAGTGCGGCTGCTAGTTGAACCTCGGAATCAAGAGGAGCAATGTGGTTTTCGTACTGGCCGTGGAACACTGGACCAGCTCTATACCCTCACGAGGGTACGACCAGCTCTAAACCCTCGCGAGGGTACTAGAGGGGGCATGGGAGTTTGCACAACCAATCCACATGTGTTTTGTGCATCTGGAGAAGGCTTATGACCGTGTCCCTCATAGTGTCCTGTGGGGGGTGCTCTGGGAGTATGGGGTGGATTGCCTTTTGTTATGGGCCATTCAATCTCTGTATTGTCGGAGTCAGAGCTTGATTCGCATTGCTGGCAGTGAGTCAGACCCGTTCGCAGTCAGGGTTGGTCTCCGCCAAGGCTGTCCTTTGTCACCGGTTCTGTTCATAATTTTTATGGACAGAATTTCTAGGCGCAGCCAAGCGGCGGAGGGAGTCGGGTTCGGTGGCCTCCGGATTCCGTCTCTGCTATTTGCAGATGACGTGGTCCTGTTGGCCTCATCGAACAGTGACCTCCAGCTCTCACTGGGACGGTTTGCAGCCGAGTGTCAAGCGGCGGGGATGAGAGAGGAGTTCAAGTATCTCGGGGTCTTGTACACAAGTGAGGGGAAAATGGAGCGGGAGATTGACAGACGGATTGGGGCAGCGTTGGCAGTGATGTGGACGCTGAAGCCATCTGTTGTGGTGAAGAGAGAGCTGAGCCAGAAGGCAAAGCTTTCAATTTACTGGTCAATCTACATCCCAACTCTCACCTATGGTCATGACTCTGGGTAGTGACCGAAAGAATGAGATTGTGAATACAAGCGGCGGTAATGAGCTTCCTTCGCAGGGTGGCTGGGCTCAGCCTTAGAGATAGGGGGAGGAGCTCGGACATCCGGGAGAGGCTCAAAGTAGAGCCGCTGCTCCTCCGCGTTGAGACGAGCCAGTTGAGGTGGTTCAGGCATCTGGTCAGGATGCCTCCTGGACGTCTCCCTGGGAAGGTGCTTCGGGCGAGACCCTGGGGCAGACCAAGGACACGCTGGAGAGATATATCTCTTGGCTGGCTTTCGTCTTGGTGTCTGGAAGAGTTGGTGGAAGTGGCCGTGGAGAGGAGCGTCTGGATCTCCCTGCTCAGTCTGTTGCCCCCGTGACCTGGACCCGGATAAGCGGCAGAAAACGAAACGAAACAAAACGAAAAAGGATTGGAAGTAGATTTACTTTCTTCCTTATTAAGGACTTCTGAATCTATAAAACATAAGCCTTGTGCCCTGCTCTCCCCCACTCGACTGACTGGTAAAAGATCATGGGTGAAAACATGGGTGACATTCAGGCACAGTCTTACTTGTTTAAGCATTAAATCTGCAAATTTGTGAGGAATCTGTTGTGCACCAAAATCAGCAACTATCACATGTATGAAAATGATAAACATTGTTAGCAATTTTTATTTATGTTGTTAGCTTATAGATTGCTGTGAATGACACTCTCCTGATTACAAATGGAATAGACCCAGAAAGTAGACCACAAGGCAGATGAAAAACTATATTAGTTTATTCAATCCAGGGTTGGCACACAGGTATTTAAACAAAAAGGCAGAGGCATCCAAAATGGTAAAAAAAAAAAAAAAAAAATGGGCACACAAAAACACCACAAGGAAAAACCAGGGAAACCGCACACAAGATAAAAAAGATCTGGCACAGAAGAGAGGGAAGATGCAGATACAACGAATTAGTGCAAAGCTGGTAATCACACAGAGAGCAAATGCAAAAGTCAGCAAAAAGAGACACCACACTTTTTCAAAATGAACCAGGAAACACGATAAAAAAACATAACCAACACATAGCATTTACTGGTTGTGAAATGTGTACAATAATATCTGCAGAATTTTCTGTGTGTTAACATCTTGACCTCACCAACCGTGCTCACCTGAGGACCGGCTCATTGGCAGTAGCAGTATTTCCAAATTAGACAGCAAATGGGTTTCATATCTGTCACTAACCAAATCTAGCTTGCACTTTATACCTTGGGACTGTGTGCAGGCATTTCTCAGTACAGCAATATGAAAACTCTTCTCTAGTGACAAGCTTTTGGCAGATATACTGTTGTTCAATATAGTCCAGGTCAGACATTTTCGAAGATATACGGTAAACACATAAAAACACATTTTGAGTGGAGGTCTTGTTAAACTTACAGACAAGAATTACCAACAGTCAGTATCACCTTTTGGTTTCACACAGAATCTATAGTCTCCTGGATCAAGGTCCATTATTTGTTTGACCCATCCACCATCCATCCGTACCTTCTTCCTTGCTCTTTATACAACATTACATTGTTTTCTTTATCACATTTGTATGGAATCAGATTTGTTAGAAAATCACCAGACCATTTAAACATCAAATAAAAAATTAGAATTTGAGAGAAAATAAAACTATCTCAAATAACAAAAAGTTATCTCAAAGCAAAACATATAATTTGTAACCAAGTTATTTGTGTCTTCAAATGAACTATTGGTCGTTTGCTTTTTTGGGAATGTTTCCTTTAGTTTACAGTATTCTCTGCTTCGTTCTCGCCGATCAGACTTTTGGTCTCTGCGAGTTTTGCAGTCTCGCTCCCACTTCTCTCTTTTGGCATCTCTTAAGTTTCATTTGTTGTTTTGGCACGAACCTCTGGTGTGGATGGTCTATTCAGGGGTCCCTCCCTATTGAATAACATGTTTTTGAGTGACAGTTTAGTGACTCAGGCTGACTTTCAGGCACAGCCAATAATGCATGTCGAAACCGGGCAGTCAGAATTCAGGTTTTTTCGTTGGTGGACTGCGGAATTAAAGCAGAATTCCTAAGCCTTGATGTTGATGAGAAAACTGCCCATCATCTATACATCTTACTTGAAATGATATCTGTTCAACACAGATGCTTAATGAGAACCTGGCTTTGTCAGAGATGCCAGGCTGCATCAAAGCTTCTTCATTGTCCATTTATATATCCTGTATATTTCAGGAATTGCCTCAAAATTGACTTTTTTTTTCCAGTTTCTAATTCATTATAGGTGATTATTTTTAACCTTATTTCCCAATATAGTCAACATTGACCTCATATGATTATATTGTGGCGTTTGTGAGTACAGTATTATAAACTATTTGCTCTGGGGGAAAGGGCAGGATAAGGTTATTAAACTACAACCCACCGTGATGACATCCGGGCATCATGCTGTCATCACCACTCTATTATGTAATAGGAGAGCACACAAGAAGACAATCTTAGCAAATAATCATATATGATTTACAGAAATGTATATAGTGTAAGATAAATATTAAAGCTATTTTGACATCTGGATCTTATGTGTTCTTGTTCATAGGTCTAGTTGGTGTGTTTTGGCTGAATCATTTATGCCTGAGCTTCTGCGTTTGGGTTTTTAATGAATGAATGCATGTCAGCCTGTGGGAGGTTGTCTAATCCTGTGTAATCCTTGCCTGATGAAACCAGATAGAGTGGAAATATTGGCAGAAGAGAGGGATTAGTGACCATAAAGTCTGGTAAAACATGTGAGCGCAGCATGACCACATATTTTACTCATACCTAACCCTACATATGTAGCTCTCACAAATTTAAACTCGCCTCCATTCATGATTTGCATTCCAAAACAAATTCAGTGGGAGGAATGCATTTAAAGAAGAAGGGGTGTGAGTCAAACTGACAACACAGATATATATGACTTAACTGCGGTACAGTGTCTCATCCTGAAAGACAGCAACCTACATCACATGAGCTTTCAGCGAATACATGGTTAACAGTTGTCTGTGAATAATGATTAAAATCAAATTTGTGCACAGACAGTATAGTGTTGGTCTTTAAAACATGTTTTTTTTAGCTTACAGACTCAACTGTTAACTCTAGTTTCAAGGGTAGACCCTGAATCTAACTACACCGCCTAGTTTCAGCCTGAGGTGATTTTCAACTGTTGAAGAGATTCAAGGAATTTAGTACTACTAGCTACTAGTTTAGCATAACGATTGTCGGTAAGTAAAGTAAGTAACATGAGAAGTTGTATAAGCAACGGGAAAGCTCTAGGGCTGAATATTTAAGCCAAACCTTGGAGGCCCAAAAGGCTCACAAGTTAAAATGCTTAGTTCTTTCAGCAAAAACACGTACTGTATTTACTGCCAGGTTTTGGTCCCTATAGCTAAATTTCAGTTAATGACAACTGTATGGAGTCTAAATTTATATAAAACTCACTCATACAAATTAACTTAAGTCTCTCAGTTATGCCAACTTTATGACCACTTTAAGCGACGGCTTCCTGCCAGCTGTCTGTTGAACTTTATTACTCAAGCTAATTTGAGTCACTGAAATTGATTTCTCGTTTAATTCCCTCTTTTTTAGTTGATCAGATGTAATGCACATTAAATAATCCAAACCCGCGTGAAGAATGTTAAGGAGAAATTTGCTTTGCTTTATATGTGAACCTATTAACATCGTGCGACAGTGGAAAGCAGAAAACAACTCACATTCACTAAACATGTTACTTACCGCTAGCAGAGAAGCTCAATAAAAATTGAGAGAGAGAGCATGTTCATTCATTTTAATTTCATAAATTTCTATATAACAAATAACTGTTTTGCTGCCAGATTTCCAGTATACTAAATATTAACTTATATAAAGATGCACAGATTTCCCTATATCATAATCTGGTGTTAGCAGGCCTAAACACCTCCTCGATACAAGAAAGACAACATGTGCATTTCCCTATTCTTGTCTTTTCAAACACGTTGGACCGCGTGAAATATTTTGAATACACAACGGGTTATATTGACTGTATGAGGACTGGACAACTCCTCTATTAATTTACAAAAACAACACTGTATCTTTCTACTGAGTAAAAGTGGATGACAGATGTGTCCACAGATAATGTGATGAGCCATGAAGCCAGTGAATAGACAGCAATGGCACATACTATATGTGAAGGTCCGGTCAAATGCATTTATGCATTTATGCTAATCCCCTGTCTATTCTCAAATGACATTTATGCATACATTACTAGATGAAATCCATCTGAACCATAAAGAGCTTATACACGTCACATTCCTGCCACACAGCAGAGGAAGACGATCAAATAAATACGGTACATATCTTCACTGGACACAGTCATTCTCATCAGACAAGCTGCAATACTTTCTGGATAAAGAGTCACACTTTTTAATTTTAAGGTGATGAAAATGCCCCATAAATGGCAATGTATTAGTTTACAACCTCAACCACGTCACTGACTGGTGGAGACCATAAGAAAACCCTTTTCTGCGGTGGATAAGAGCTCAACACACTGCAACTTTTGAAAACGTTTAGATATTTTGACAACACATACAGAGAAAACCCTCACAGCCGAACCAGAGATATGCTGCAAGTAGCACAGACAATGACAGATATGGAGAAATGCCTGACATACCCCCCCGTATGTCAGTATCCAGTATGACCACTGTATCCTTCACACAGAGTTGATCAAAATTGTTCCTCCTCAATGGCTATTTAAACACTGGCAGAACCTCTTTGTTGTACTTGTTGATCTAAAGTATCCCAACATGCTCAATAGGTAACATGTCCAGTGAGTATACAGAAAATGTAAGAACTGGATTATTTTCAGTTTCCTGTAATTTTGCAAAGATCTTTGCAACATGGGGCCGTGCATCATCATGCTGCAATTCTCATGATGACCGGATGTCATCAAGGTATCTCTCTTAGGATTTGTCTGCTTCCTGTGTTACTTGTGTTCCCCTCCCCTCATTTTATATGGTTGTCTTGCGTGTTTTACTTTTGTTTGTGTCTGGGCTGGGTGTGGCCGGCTCTACTTTCTGGTTCCTGCCACTCACACACACACACACACACACACACACTTGTTCCTGATCCTCTCTGATGGTTCATTTACATCCCCCGCAGTATAAGAACCAGATCTCTACAGTCACTCTCCGCCAATTCATGGTTTCACCAGTGCCGTTATGTATAGCACTGAACTAGTTGATATATTTGGATGTTCCGCTATGGTTTACTCAGATTTTTAACCTGTGGATTTTTCTCCTCAGCCTTGTCAGTTGATCCTTGCACCTGCTTTTATTGTCCCTAGCTTATGCTTGCCCATTCTATAAGAGCACCACCACGGGCCACACTTATTACAACACTGATGTCAGCGAATCGCTTGCCAATCCAACGCCATACCCACAGCCTGCTATCTGCTTGATAGAGTGTAAACTGGGATTCGTGAAGTAAAAAGTTTAACATGCCATTGAATGTGAGTGTTTGCCCACTCAAGTTGGTAACACCAAAGTAATGCAGTTACAGTAGGTCAAAGTCCCAGTAAGGCCAACAGACACGTAGCCACATTGTAATAGGAATTTAGAGAATCTACTCAATAACTCTGAGGTACAATTTGCATTCAGTTTGTTTTGGTAGATTTTCACTTATTGTTTTGGGTGAGAATTACCTACATGTAAAAATTAGGAAACGGTAAATGGTATTTAGGTAAAATCTCTAAAATTCCTCAATAAATTACACAACCAATTACTCATAAAAAAAATAGTAATATTAACTCCAAGTTTTCAGTAGCCAATTGTGTATCTACTTAATAATCTTTAATAAAAATTAATCAATATGGCTAATTAACTAGTACTCATTAAGGGAGGTTAGTTTTACAAGAAAAAAATATGTTCAGACACAAAAGACTATATTATTTTTAATTAACCAAACCTTCAAAAATTAACAATATATGTACAGTCTCTACATATTTAACAAACACAAAAGTCTGTCAAATCATGACATGAAAGCATGTGCAATTGAATACATATGAATATGTCTTTTGTCTTAAGCCTTATGGTTTCTCTTGTCAAGGGTAGTGCTAACATTTACTCCTTCTGACCATTTCCACAGTTAAAACTGACCAACCCTTTGCCTTGATGGATGGGGGCTGACGCATGCGCACCTTGCAATTCAGAGCTAATATCTTAGTTTATGATATATTTTTGTGTTAAAAGAATGATGTGCAAAGTTCAAAAGGTTTGAAAGAGTTGTATCTGCAACTGAGGTTTGTAGAACTGTTTCTGACCATTTGTGCAGAAATTCTGCATTGGTGAAAACCAGCTGTTCCATTAGCCGTCTAGGGGGCTCAGAAAATCTCTCATGTGAAGACACCTGATGTCAGGGCCCCGTGCTTGAATGGTTATATCTGGCCCCTGAGGCTTGTAAGTATGTGCTGCCAAATTCTCTGAAACAACAATGGAGGTGGGGTTATTGTAGTGATAGGAGTATTCACCGACAACAGTTCTGCTAGACATTCTTGCAATAGCATGCCAATTACAGGCTCCCTCAAAACTTGTGGCATCTGTGGCATTGTGTTGAATGAAAGAACTGCAAATTTTGGCGTGTCCTTTTATTATGACCAGTCCAAGGTACACCTGTGCAATAATCATGCTCTTTAATCGCGACCTATATGTGTCCCCTGCCATTTGGATGGATTATTTTAGTGAAGGTGAAGTGCTCACTAACAAAGATTTTAACAAATTTGTGAACCAAATTTGAGAGAAATAAGCCATTTTTGTATATAGGAAATCTTACATCTGTCACTTCAACTCATGGAAAATGGACCAAAGACAAAAGTTTTGACTTTTGTCTTTGGTTTTTGTTGGTTGTAATTTTAGATTGTCAACATCTTGTTTCAGTCATGGAAGATCATTGATGATCATTTTTCATCATGGACATCATTAATGAAATTAACACCCTTGGGTTGAGTTACATATATCTTTTTTTGTATTTCTTTTTAAATTCTTTTCTAATATTTTTTTTTTTTATTTCCTTCAGTTCATTTTGTGCTATAGCACTGATCTGCAGTGGCATATGTGAAAACATTAATGATTCAATAGTGTTGTGGTGTTTGTAGCACACATTGTCAAATTGATAATGTTTTCTTAAATTTCTACTGTCATCTATTTGCCTGTGTTTTCTTAAGTTGGTGAATTGACCTTCAGTACTAGCTGGCTGTGGGAAGAAGAGAAGGCTTATTCGAGGCTTATTCGATAAGAAACATTTATTAAATCTGGTGAATGTGGCACCATAACTGTCCAACAAGCATTAATGGTTGTGATCATTACATATTTGCATCGATATTGACGCTACACTTATTTATCATTTCAGTCAATATACGTAAAATATAGAAAAATCAGTGTGGAATGTTTTCTTGTCAAATGTATCTATTGATTTGCCAAGTGTTGAGGACAAAAATGCATCCCCCTTGTCTGCTGGCAGGATGGTGATGCTTTGGTCTTTGGGCTTTGAGATATTAAAGCCTTCTTTTCCTGGATGGTAAAGGTTGGAAAGAGGTATTACTTTGATCCTGATTTGCTCCGCTTCTGCCTCTGTTAGTTTGTTGTTTTTTTATGACTGATTCCGTGGCAATGATAAACTATAGGCAAATGCTCCAGAGAATTCGCAAATGTCAATCCCTTGCTTAGTACTTCCATCTCTGATTGGGTGAGGTCCGTGTCTGATCATTTTTTCACTCATCCATCTTTGTTGTATGTAAAAAAGGTAACCACTTTGTTACGTTCAGTTAATGTGGACCAACAGTAACGGAGCCGGACACAGGCAAGCAGCTTAAGAGGTTTAATGAACCCTGGAAGTTCAACAGGATAAGGTGTGTACAAAAAGATCCAGCTCTCCAAACACTCGGCGGAGGAGACGGGAGTCGGCTGACCACGGGGAGGCTGGTGAAGAGCAAAGGGGTGGCAGCTTCTGCGCTGGCGATAGAAACAAAGAAACACAGCGAGGCACACACGAGCAGAACGGAATTATCTGGCGAAGTGGTGGAGTGATGACCAGGGTTTTATGGAGTGGTTGATTACCGACAATGAGAACCAGGTGTACCTCCACTGTCGCCATAAGTCCTGTGGCTCAGTGTGAGTGTCAGATGAAATGACCTGCTATGTCATGCATTCCAACATTAGCAGAGTCAATATCTAGATGAAACACATCTAATCAGAGTGCCAAACGAGGATGGTCACTTCAGAAACTCTAGTAGTAGCTGTCTTCCATTTTCACTTACAACAACTACAAGTCTCCTGATCGCAAGACAGCAAGTCATGTAGTTTAAATAGCTCAATAATTCTACGACTTTGACAGTCATGAGTTTGAACTTGGCATTAAGAAATTTATTTTGAGAGCAGCATTCTGCCCTCTTGGTGGCCCCTAACTATAGGAGACCCTCTATCTATTTAAAACCACAAACTCTTACTTGCTATCAAAACAGACAGGATGCAGTCTGTCTCTTTATGTTGAAATGTGGTTGTTCACACCTCCAAGGTTTCATTCTTATATTGACCAAATGTCAAGTCAATTTAACCTTATAGAAATCAACATCTTTCGTTGCAATTCAGGAAAGTAGCTGGCATGCCAGGGAAGGACTCTGCCATTATTTAGAATTTATTTTGAGTCAAACTAACGAAGCCAAATTGAAAATTCTCTAATTAATAATAAAGACAGGCTGCGTAAATAGGCACAATAGACCTGTAAAACTTCAACAGTAAGAACACTATAGTTCAGGGTGATTGAGTTTTCAGACTGTTCAATTACACTATGGGATCATTACTTGTTCTATAAGCAAGAGAAAAGCAAATGGGTAAAAAAAAATGTATGATGTATCAGACAAAGACAAAATGTGGCAAAAAAAAATGTATAAAGACGTTCGTCAACAAATTTGGGTTGGTAGTAAAGTAGAACAATACAGATTCAAAGGGATGTTTTGTTCTTGGGGTCAAGTTTCATATTCAAGTAGTTCTTTTGTCTTTTGTTTGTTTGTATTCAGTTTAGATATTAAACAATGATTAGGAAAAAAGCTATGGTTTTATCTAATGCTCTGCTAGGGAAACATTATGTCCTTTAATAAAGAAAGACTGTCTCTCAATGGAGACAGTCAGCATTATATAACATCACTTTTCAAATAACGAATGAATTAGTTGTAGTAGTTTGGATTAAATAGTTTTCTTTTCATCCTAAATCAGCTATTTTCATTAAAGTAGTTTAAGCAGCCAAATCACTGCTGTCATCCTCAGGATTTGACTTAACAAACTCTTGCTAATTAAGTTAATTGTACATTTCATGGCAAAGTCCGGTTAGTGTCACAGTATATGGTTAGCCTATATAGCGTCTCCTGTATTAGCCTACTGTAGAGATATAGAGAGCAAAGCAGAGGAGAAAATAATGGGAGTCTCATTCACCATAAGGCCAAAACAGCCAACCTAAAGGACAGTGGATAGACAATGGAGACATTTGTTTGCTGCTTCTGCTGATGAGAGCATTTAGACTGAGCGAAAACAGTAAATTCGTAGGTGTAAATACAAAGCAATGAGCAGACAGATCCTAAAATAACTCAGAGAGCTGAAAATTCTTCAATTAATTAAACCGGAATTAATTGCTCAACTTTAATTTTTCCAAAGCAATTTCATAGTATCGGTTTTATTTAAGCTGAAATTTGAATGTTGAACTTATCGTAATGTCATAGCTAATGTGGATCCAAATAAGTCACCACTTCAGACTGTATTGCAACTACTGATAAGCATTAGTTGGCTGTTGACTTAATGCAGCTGATGGACAGTGATGGACAAACTGCTTTGAAGTGTTGTTTCACCAAATGCAGTTCAGAAACCATGACGTGTATGTTCTCCTGTTTCGGCCATCACTCCGTTGTGTCTTCAGAGGGCTGGTGAAATTGTTCCACTCTGCTAACCTTTGTCAAATTGTTCATGTATCTTTAATCCTTCCCCAGACCTGTTTAATACAGCAATGCACTAACAGGATTGGAGATGTTAACTCCCAGGGACATAGTTGCCAGCTGTTCCATCCCTCTGGCGGTGGGTCAGCAAACACAAGGCCGCTGATGGGTGGAGCACGATGGGAGGGGATGCTTGGAAAGTGAGAGGATCTTCTTAGCTCAGGGCAGATTACTGCAGCAGAGTGAATGGGAGGGAAGCTGAGCCCGAAGGTGATTTAAATCATCCCAGAGGATTGGATATTCCACATAGCGTCCCATCTAGTCCTGGAGTATTTCCTTCATTCCACACTTTCAGCCTCTGTTTTCATCCCTACACTTGGATTTACCACCTTTGGGTGTGTACATTTATGGGTTGCTGGTAGGACACAGGATAGGTGATTCACGATGGCCATGGCTTTGGATGCAGTGTGGCTGAGGGTAAAGAATGTCTGCAAGCAGAATGGGCTCCTCATCATGTCAGTACTGGCAGTGGTTATCGGGTGTCTTTTGGGATTTTTCCTGAGGACACAGCGCCTCACCGAGCAGGTCAGTCCTTCTCAACCCCGTAACCCAGTGATGTCACACAGGGAGATGAGGGGCTTTAGGAGACAATATTTTCCCTGTGCTTTTAAACGCTCCCTGCGCCATCTACATTTTCTTTCACAATATCTCACTAGGCTGACTGACCTTTTTAGCTTTCAGTTAAACAAGGTAAGTATATTTACCCAAGTAGTGAACAAGTAGTGAAAAACTTGAATTGCATCTATTTTACTAAAGGTTTTACATTTAACATGATTTTAAACTTCTATTGCAGAGGAAATTACTTTACCTTTTATTATAATCCATTTATTTGACAGCTATATATATTAGGATTTTACATTTAACTTGCAAGGAAGTTCCACCAAAGAAACCTTTCCCCTAATAAGCACCAATGTTGTTGTTAATAAAACAGTCTGATGCCCAAATAAGCAAACCAGCATTTGATTCTTTAAAAAAAGTACCATTTAATTGTGTCAAAGCACAAATCCAAAGAAATCTGGGGTTTATAATTCAAGGTAATGATGGTTTTCATTTCGTCATTTTGCTTTTAAACTGGCGGCATCCTCAAACTGTACATGTTTCATTTAAAAGTGTCCTTGGTCAAATAAAAATCAATATCAATATTTTCTTTTTATAGCTTATTAGTAACATTCAGCATGGTTCTAATATTCTAGCAAACGTTTGAGTGACTGTTGATAAGCTTGATACTAAAAACAGTAAGTTATCTGTATGTGTGTGTGGTTGGTGGTGCCTTTTAACGGTGGGAGCTCAATGCACTGCAAGCTAAGAGAAACAGATGCAAATAGACAACAGTAGAACATTAAGGAAACATGTTCATCAATTCGACGACACGCAAAACAGGTATTGATGTTTGTTTTATAACATGTTTGTTTTATAACAATTTGTCAAAGTCACCTAAGTCTACTATTTGTTAGTGGTGTTGGAAGAAACTAAAATTTGTATTTCCCTTTATTTTAATATTGTGATTAATTGTTTTTCATGGTATTATTTAAATTAACAGGTTAATAACAAACAAAATCAGAGAATAGGCTAACAACAGATATCTTCCACTGGCTAATATATGAATAATAATATATGCCATTTCAATGTAAAAATAAAGAGAATAATGTCACATTTACATAGATATGGGTTTTCCTCACGTCGGTCACTTCTCAGTGTCTCTTGTAAATGTTATTGTCCTCTGTGATGCTTGCAGTTCATTTCTTCATTTGGTTGTGTTGTGTTTGCAGTGCACATTCTGTAACATTGATGGATATTTTTTCACTTTGCTAGTGGTTTGTCTTTTTGAATGTGGGTTTGTTGTGTTGCATTGAACTTTCTCAGCTACCGTCGCTGATGCATTTAAAACATCCATGGACAAATCCAACCCACTTACTACATACGAATGACATCACCAAGGCAAGATGGCAGCAATCATATTCAGGATAGTGTGGCTTCATTTTTGTACAGTTAGAGGAAGAGGTGACTTGACATCCATCTTTATTTTTATCAGTGTTGAAGACCAAAACCAGCATCCTCAAGCTTACATTAAATACACTAAGGTTAGTTCATGTCACAGCTTCAGGATATTGCTGTAAACCCCAACAAGAAGCAGCCTTTTCTTATCTCATCACTCCTCGGACTAAAGCTCTGTCATATTCTCAAATAGCTCTAAAATTAGTCTGCAGCTGCTTTACTCTCACAATGGAGGATTACATTCCAATCAAATAAATGCTCTCTCTAATTGTACATCTAATAGGAGTGCCTCTCAGTGTGACGCAGGGCTAGGTACTTGGGATACATAGACCTGTACAGACCAGATCCCTCTGTGTTTCAGGATCAAGAGGCGAGTTGGGTGTTTGTTTGCGTTTCTATGTGTGTATGCTTGCTCCATAGTGAGGAATGGAACAAGTTTATAATAACCCTCAGAACATCTGTTAGCTGCAACATGTGGAAATGTTTTTCTTGGTACATTTAATTGATTTGTTCCTTCAGCAACCACAATTGTCTGTTTTTTGCTGTCTTTGGCATCTGTACCCCCTACAGAGAGACATTACAAAACAACACCCTCCACAGCAACAGTTAATAGCAAGTTAACTCAGCTCTCGTACGATGTTAAATTATTTAACAAAATGCTTTGGATTTTGGTCAAGCTGTCCAAAAGGACAGTATGGTGTGTATTTAGATGTAAAGCAGCCCCTTTGTTTTTTACTGCTTTATTACTTTTTCAGGGGTACCTTGATTATAAACTGAGAAAATCTTACTGTTAGATCCCAAATATTCACCACATGTATTTGCTTTGAGCTTGAAACATGATGTTTCTGGTGTATAATGATCATCCCCAAGTAACTGAGACCCGTGGAGTGACTTTTACAGTAGATGTTATTGTGAACTTGGGGATCATCCATCAGTTACTAACTTTTGTTTGTGTTTGTTCAAGCCTTTTTTTTTTTTTTTTTTTTTTTTTTTTTTTTATACATGTTGCATTGAACAATGTCCATGTTTGCTAGGCAATGGAGTTGGAGGGTTATTATTATGAGGAACTGTTGGAAATAAATTAAAATTGTAAGTTGCACAACAGAGGAATTGTTGCAATAGATGTGGTGGCTGAGACCAGAGGACACTTTCATCAAGGACTGTTTTTTTGAAAGATAAAAAGTTATGTGAGTATTGTGTGAGATAAATTACAAAGCAGAATACATCAAGTGTAGCTAAAAGCCTAAAGTTTTTGTTTCTCAGTGTGGTCTGAAAGTGGAACTGATTCAAAACTCTGAAGCAATAGAAAGCCTGAACCATTACTTTGTTAATGTAGTGCTGCACAGGAAGTATGAAGTATGTCAGATATTTAAAACACAGATTACATAAGCTGCAGCATCAGTATAAGTGGTTTGAATTAAGCTGTCATAGCACTTCCTCCTCATTGAAAACAAAGTTAAGAAATCAGACTGTGCAACATTTGTAAGAAGAAATATATATTCTTCCTCTTACAAAAGAAAACAAATTAGAAGCACCAAAATGTACATTTGCTAAAGACAATACACATAGCTAACTTTCAGTAAATGATGTTAGCAAACTTGAATAGATGGATTGACTTTATGGTTTCTCCTATAGGTAGCTGTTGCTTCCTGTTTAATTCACTACTATCTTCTACACTACTATCTTCACTACTATTAAGCAAACAAATAAAACAAACACCCAGGATCCCATTATTGGTTTGAAAAAACTGTATTTACATCAGCCTACTTTGTTTAATTCTTTAATTTATGTTTATTTTGCCTTTAGCTAAGCAGCTAAAGTGAAGAGTTTCACTAATTAAAGGGTGTAAATAACATCTTTTCAAAACAGTTAGGGATGTTGATTAGAGACTTGAACTTTTTAAGTACATTTAATTCAATTTTTACCTTTAGAGCTCACTTTATATCCTTTTGATATGTTGGATTTACAGCTTCTTTATGACAGTTGCTTATATGTCGTAATATAAGCCCAACAGACCGTGACCCAAGTGACAACTACAGGATGACAGGGTAGCTCAAACATAGTTTGGGAGCAGCCCAAGTAGAGTAAGTCAGTGACCTGTAATGCATTTATACAGAAATGTGGAATTTAATTACTTGTTTAGTTTTTTTGCTTGTAATTCAAATCATTAATTTGTCCATGGAAGATTGCATGCTTTCATTAAGTTACAGTGTCCTTTTAAAATTGAAAAAGAAAATTAAAGCATATATATAAATTGCTTTTAAAAATGTATTTAGTGTATAAAACAAAAGTTACTTTATGTATTTTGTTCCTATGTTGCAGTTTAGTTTGCTTTACTGTTACATTAGCTACAAAACCTGCCACCGTCCTGTAGACCTGTTGTTTGAATATAGCTGCACTTGTACCAGAAGCAACACATGCGCACACACACATACAGTCAGATACAGTACATACAAATGAGTGCAAGATGAGCAGAGCAGAGACAAACCTTTCCTCTATGTGCTGGCTGTATGTGAGTGGTGATCCTGCTCTTATACAGCAAACTAAGCTCTCGCTGCTTAATGCCCAACAGAAAAGCTCTTTAGCTATCATTATGGACCAGCCTTACCCTGTAGCCCCTCAATCCATTGGCCCTACTGACATCCCTATCCTCAGTCTCACTCCCAACCATTCTGTTACACATTTTGTATACATCAATCAGCAATAATAAGGTTTTAATATTGTGGCTGGTTGAGGTCCTCTGGGGTGTCATGGATCAGATTGTGCCAACTTAACCACGGAAGCTTGACTGGCTTGACATCTGTGGAATTTAGGGGCCAGTTTGGCAACCTAGGTCCCCTTGCCATGCTCTGGTTTCACCTCAGTCTGTATATGCGTTTTTTGCTGCATGTTGTGTTCCAGACATTCTCAGTAGATTATTCATTATCCATCAAATGTAAAATTGAATTCAAACTGCAAGCAGTGTTGAACGGGCCCTCATGGGCCCCGTACCCCTTGTGTTGTGAGGCAATACCAGCTTCCTTCGATGGAGAGACTACACTGATTCCAACGGTGAGCTGCTCACCACTCTATGACCTAAACTCAGTGAATATATAACCAAACAACAGCAGATGTGAAACAGATTTTATCTGTCAGAATCATATCTCACTTTTGGTGATTTGTTCCAAGGCAGTTTCAAGGGCATATCAACATTAATTAAAAACCTCAGAATGTTAATCCTTAACGTTAATCAGCTCTATACCCTCACGGGGGTGCTAGAGGGGACATGGGAGTTTGCCCAACCAGTCCACATGTGTTTTGTGGATCTGGACAAGGCTTATGACCGTGTCCCTCAAAATGTCCTGTAGGGGGTGCTCCAGGAGTATGGGGTAGATGGCCTTTTGTTACGGGCCATTCGATCTCTGTATTGTCAGAGCCAGAGCTAGGTTCACATTGCTCGCAATAAGTCAGACCCATTCCCAGTCAGGGTCGGTCTCTGCCAAGGCTGCTCTTTGTCACCGGTTCTGTTCATAATTTTTATGGACAGTATTTCTAGGCGCAGCCAAGCGGTGGAGGGAGTCAAGTTCGGTGGCCTCCGGATTCTGTGTCTGCTATTTGCAGATGATCTGGTCCTGTTGGCCTCATCGAACAGTGACCTCCAGCTCGCACTGGGACGGTTTGCAGCCGAGTGTGAAGCAGTGGGAATGAGGATCAGCACGTCTAAATCTGAGGCCATGGTTCTCAGCCGGAAAATGGTGGATTGCTGAGAGAGTCGCTTCCCCAAGTGGAGGAGTTCAAGTATTTGGGGTCTTGTTCATGAGTGAGGGGCAGGGGATTGGAGTGGAAGATTGACAGATGGATTGGGGCAGCATCGGCAGTGATGCGGATGCAAAACCGACCCGTTGTGGTGAAGAGAGAGCTGAGCCAGAAGGCAAAGCTTTCAATCTACGTCCCAACTCTCACCTATGGTCATGAGCTCTGGGTAGTGACCTAAAGAATGAGATCACGAATACAAGCGGCCGAAAGGATTTTCCTTCGCAGGGTGGCTGGGCTCAGCCTTAGAGATAGGGTGAGGAGCTCAAAGTAGAGCCGCTGCTCCTCCGCATTGAGAGGAGCCAGGTGAGGTGGTTCAGGCATCTGGTCAGGATGCCTCCTGGACGTCTCCCGGGGGCAGTGTTTCGAGAATGCCCATCCGGGAGGAGACCCCAGGGCAGACCAAGGACACGCTGGAGAGATTAGGCAAACTGTTGCCCCCACGACCCGGATCCGGATAAGCGACAGAAAACGAAACTAAACGAACGAAAAGAACGTTAATCCATTGCTTCTGCTATGCTAAGTGCAATTCACCTCCAAGGTCAACTGGAAGCTCTCCAACTAATCTTCACTCCCTTTTAACTGGTAAAAGGGTCTTGAACCTTCTGGTCCAAGCATGTCCTGAACTGGTGATCTTCTGGTACCAAAGCAAGACCTTTAAGACTGAGCCACCACTGCCTCCATCTTTAATGTCTCTTTCTTGAATAGAAAGGCTTAACCCATCAGCTAAGAAATTTACTGATGACAGCAGTGCCATAGAAGACTAAATCGGAGGGAAGAAAGAAATAACTATACAATTTTAAAAAACAGGTTTCATGGTGAGATGTCAAAATTTACCAAGTTTCTACAGACTTACTGTGCAACAAAAGCTACTGCCTACTATTACCTGAATAAATGAGCCATGTAACAACACTGTACCACTTCACCACCCCATTCTCAACCCTATTCGTCATTCAATAATTGGCCCACTCCTTTAAATTAAGGTACACCACCTCACAATGTTTCACACAAGGCAACAGCTATAGCCAAATACATTACATGAGACAGACACATAAGCCTGCTCTTACCCTTACAAGAACATGACGTACACATGACACAAAAAGTTGATTTTCCCCTTTTACAGATTATACGGGGATGTCAGAAGCAAAAAAAAAAAAAAGAAAAGGGTGGGTCCTCCATACATCAAGCACAATTCAAATTCCAAGTAAATAATTGATAGCTGCGTGTCAGAAATTTTCCCTTCCGACACATTTTATTTTAGCAATCTGTTACTTAATACCACACACAAAAAAAGAGATGTAATATAATAACCCTTAAAAATACTGTGATTCAAGTGGTCTGAAAAAAGATACGACTTATTCACCTATTCTAAGTTCTAATTCAGCCTTTACTTATATATACCCTGTTACTTTACTTTTCAGCCAATCATGGGACACTTCAGACAGAAGCAGAAATTGGGGTTGCTACCTTATGATTGTTATGCCTAATTCCCTGAAGTTACAAATCCCAGCATTAATATCCTTACTTCGTCTTGTGCAAGTTATGCATTTATTCTTCTTTTATGAGTAATGGTAGTTGGAAAACCATCTTATTGGTGCTTTGCTGCTATTTACTATACTGAAGTGTGGTGCAGTAGAAAGGCAGTGATAAAAACAAACAAACTCCGTTATTCCTTTTACCTAAAGTTAATAGAAGGCTGTCTACTTCTCTCATCATATCCGTTGCAATAGATCAGTGTTTGACTGTTTCTGGTTCTTTACAGTGTGAACAGAGGTCATTAGGGTGTATTTACCTATTGTGTAAGGGATGTGATTTAGTGTTGTGTGCCTCATTCTGAGGCGAATAATTACTATTTCTTCCTTGGGGCTGCTGTGCCATATGTCACCACCCACAATCTGTTTTTGAATACTGTATTAATGTCTACCTGTGTCATTTGTGTTCCAGTCATCCTACCTGATGTTGTTTATGTATGTTGTTTTTTGTGTTATGTTGTTTTTTATGATGGTTTTTAGCTCTGCTTTGCTCTGTAGTACTTGCATGTAATTGGATGTTGTTTAAATAATTGTTTATAAAGCCAATGCCCCCACTAAATCATTTCCCTCAACTCCTATGTTAGCAGGACACCTAAGGAAAGAGTCCCCTGTTGTGCACTCTTGAGGAGCACCTAAAAGACGTCATATAGTATGTCCTGCCTGCATGCTGATTTCGCTGACCTAATGCTTGTATGAGCAGATTGATTATCAGAGGCAATTATAAAATTGCTCAGGTTGTTTTTTTGTGTTCATTGTAATACAATTTCTATTTGAATATAAAACAGAATAATATGTTGTATAGTAAACTGATAAATGATCCGAGAGTCTTTAAACTTCTACTTGATTGTAATGGGTGTGAGAGTGGACCCAAGAACAGTACAAATCTGGACCAGCACAGTTCAGAACTTTGTTAACAATGTTCACGAGTCCAAATAGACAGCAATCAGGAAGCCTGGTCGGCGAGCACACTCTACGTTCAGAATGGGGCAGGAGTCTCCGGAGAGGGAGTCCGAGCAGACTGCAGGCAGACAGGGAACGGGCAGATGCAAGGTTCAAAGACAGAAGGCAGGTCAGGTTACCGCGAAAGAGACGAGGAGACATGGTCTGGGGCAGAAGGCAGGTCAGGTACCAGGAGATCCGTCCGGAAAAGAGTGCTGGAGGGTAGTGCATTACGCGACGACAATCTGGCAGAGAGTGGGTATGGAGGAGCTGGTTAAGAGCTGGCTGGCGGGAACAGGTGAGTCTAATGATGTTGATTAGGGCAGGCAGGTAGAGTGGGTTGGTAGAGGGGAAAACCAGGAGTGGATTGTGACACTTGATACTGAGGAATGTAGAAAGCAGCACCTGTATCCAGTTTCTGTCTCTTTTAAGCCGTTAGTCAATGTTTGTCTTGTCTTGGAACTGACCAATACAGCTTTTGAACTGTTGCACATGTTGGAATTTGGTTTCCAACAGTTTTCAGTTTTAGCTGCAAACTTGTGTCTATGAGTAGCATGATGAATTTCCAAAGAGATATAACTGATGTTAGGACAGTGGGGGTACTTAGATTTCATTATTGAAGCCTACAATTTGCACCTAGCATTACCTTGGGACCTTCAATATAGATACTCTGCAGTGGTGCTTATTCTACAATACTTCATTATGTCATCAATTTATGTTATATAAAAACACTTAAACCATCGTCAAGGAAATTCAAAGGCCATTGCTGCACCATAGAACACAAAATTAGGGAAAAACCAAAGGATTGATGGCGTTATTTTTCTAATAATGATACTCTGAAGGGGATTCTAAAGATAATGATGATGGTCATAATGTTTCACCATAAAACATACCATTTCCATGCAACCCCAATGAGAAAACACTTTGTGCTTGGAAATTGAATTAGCACAAAAATTAAATAGCACAACTAAAATGACCACAAAACCTAAGGAAATTTGAGTTTGGTTGATTATTTCTTTGTTGTAACAATGCTTCTTGACAATAAATCTTATACCGTTGGAAAACTTGTTTATTTCCCTTTTAAATGGTGCCAAACTATTAAGGAAGATGCATTTCTAAGATGAGCAGTAGAGTTGAATGTGTTGGTTGCACCCATGAAAAACTTGCTAAATCATCCTTATCAATGCCAAACAGCTTTTTCTGCTATTGACTGTTGTTTGGTGTTGTTTTTTGTATTGGATGATTAAAGTCCAAAGAAACAAGGCATATTGACAATTTAATAATGTTATTCATTTAACAAACATGGGCCTATGTAGCATGTGAAAGAACCATACACAGCCATAACAGCCTGGCACCTCCTCCTCATGCTGGTCACCAGTTTGGTCACCCACTGCTGTGGGATGGCATCCCATTCTTTAACCAGCATTTGTCAAAAATCATTCAATGTGGTTGTGTTGGTCACTCTGGCACAAACAGCACATCCAAGCGAAGGAAGAAGGAAGAACCCATTACATTTTGGTGTGGATGCAGATAAATAAGAACAATAATTGTCTGTAGACTTGTTACAAGTAACTCTTTTTTACAAACCGGTACTCATATATTTGATTTTGCATGCTCTGTGCTTAATATCAAATAGTGATTATAGCTGCTTTATCATAGAATGAATTTCATTGGTGATCATGACAAGTTGCCATCTAATTATACTCAACAAACATATAAATGCAGCACTTTTGTCATTGCTCCAATTTTCCATGAATGAATATACAACGTAACATTTCCTATATGCAAACAAAAGTCTTATTTCTCTCGAGTTTGGTTCACAAATTTGAAAAAAGAAATCTGTATAATTGAGCGCTTCGCCTTTACTAAAATGACCCATCTGCACATTAGTCACAATAAAAGGCAACTCTAGAATGGGCTGTTTATTTTAAAGCAACACCTTTATTAGGCACCAAACTAAAGCTCCACTTATGGCATTTCTAAGTGGGGGTTATCGACTCAAGTTGCAGCATGATGATGCACAGCCCCATGTTGTAAGGATTTTAGCAAGTTTTTTTGACAAGTGTGACAGTGGCAACATTAAGGAGCAGTAATAGTCACATGCAAAGGTTATGCTTTCAGAAGTCAGTGTCTTGCACAGTACATATTGACTGCAGGGATTGGAGATCGAACTGCCAATCCTCTAATGGGAAAATTACCTTTTTATTTTTTTTTATACTACAAAGAATATATAGGTTGTGGCCAAGGTGAACTTTGAGTTTACAAAGCTTAATTATGTAATTGTTAATATTGAGATGGTGGGAATTAGGTGAAGAAAAAGGCAAGCAAGAGGGGCTAGGCTGAAGAAACACAAGGGACACTGCAAGGCTAATAAGGCTGCTGTGCTATTAGTATGAAGAGAATCTGGAGGGTGGAGGGATAGAAGCAAAACATAGTGCAATAATGATAATAGTAATCCAGAAAACACAATGAAACCAGTTGACGATGAAAAAATTGAACATATTTAGAAGATAACTTCATTATGAAATGACTTGTTGATTATTTCCTTTACTTTGTTGATTAATTGTTTAGTAAAACTTCATAAAATAAGTTAACAAAAAAAACATAATT